>APFE030678641.1:290507-333537 GCA_000404065.3 Pinus taeda
CACAAACTCCTACCTTGCCCCAAAGACCCACCTGCAAAAACTGAGCTCAATTCCCGCACCCTGAATTGCACTCCCTCCAATTGCCACCAAAAACCCCAAAAACTTTAAATCAACCCTCCTTATCAGTTTACTAGCCTAAAATCAGTGTTTCTAATTGGTCAAACTCATCCTATTGAAAAATCCACCGAGTTTGACCCGAGAGAGCCTTCTCATACCTCGTAGGGCTAGCTACGAGGTGAAATGGTTTGATGTAGTTTTGAGGTTTGTCTATCTCAGCCTAGGTGAAATCTCAAGTGCTAACATCATCATCAATAAAAGTAACATAATAACGAGAGCCACCAAGAGATGATACCTGAGCAGGTCCCCATACATCTGTATGCACAAGCTATATTTTTTCGCTCTTATTTTCTTTCCCAACTCTAAGGAATTTGACTCTCTTCTGTTTTCCATAAACACAATTCTCACAGAATTTTAAATCAACATGTTTCAAACCTGGTAACAAATTTCTTGAGTGAAGAATCTACATCCCCTTCTCACTCATGTGCCTGAGCCTATGATGCCACAATGCTGTATCTTCTCCTGTAGAGGTTAAAGCATTAACATAATTATAAATACCATTGCATAAATACAATATGCGAACCTTTTCTCCTTTCGCTATTACCAGGGATCATTTAGTGACCTTCTAGGTTTTATCTGTGAAAGTAGTTACGCATCCTTCACCTCCCAATTGCCCTGTTGAAATTAGATTTCTTTTTCAGATATGGTACATGCATTACCTCCTTCAATAGCCATTGATTTCCATTCTGCTGTTTTATGAAAATTGTACCCATTCTAATGATTTTACAGGGTTTATCATCACCCAATTGAAATTGTCCAAAATCTCCTTGAACATAATCATGAAAATGTTTATTATCAAGTGTGGCATGGAATGAGACCCCTGAATCTACCACCAAGGCATCAATAATATTTATAATGAAAGAATCAAAGCATCTTGCAACACATCACCTGTTACATTTACTTCATGATTAGTTTCTTGTTGCGCATCTCCTTCTTTTCCCTTCCGAGACTTGCAGTCTTTCTTCATGTGTCCTTTCTTCCTGCATTTCTAGCACACTATCCCCGATATGGACTTGGATCTGCCTTTTCTTGACTTACTGCGATATCCATGGCTCTTTCCTCTTTCCATTTTTCTTCCCCTAGTCTCTGCAGTCAAAGCATTACCTGATGTCTCACTGGAGCTCTTCCGTCGTATTTCCTCACTAAGGATTACATCGACAACATCATCAAACTTTAAAGTACTAGATCCAGAGACAGAGTTACTAATGGCCATAACTAAACCATTCCAACTTTTTGGCAATGAGCACAGAAATAACAGAGCCCTAATTTCATCATCAAAATTTACCCCTACATAACTTAACTAGCTTGTAACTGTATTAAAATCATTTAAATGGTCTGCAATAGATCCACCTTCTGACATCTTCATATTAAATAAGCGCTTCATAAGAAATACCTTATTTGAGGCTAAGGGTTTTTCATATAGTTTTTCCAATGCCGACATTAAACCTTCTGTTGTCATTTCTTTTGAAATATAAAATGCTACTGACGCCGCTAGGCACAACTGTATTGTTCCAAGTTCCTTTCTGTCGAGAATATCCCATTCTGTCTGTCATACTCATCGGCTTTGTCTTTCCGCTCAATGGTGGGTACAGATCTCTCTGATACAGATAATCTTCCATCTGCATCTTCCACAGCTGGTAGTTTTGGCTGTTGAATTTTCGACCCTAAACCTACCTTTCGCCATTGCTCCAACTCGAACCAGGAACCCTTCTCTCCTGCGAGTTTATTAGCCAAAAAGTCCTTCGGCTCTGATATCAGTTGTTAGAAAGATATATATTACAGATCAATGAAACACATAAAATATTGCAGAGATATAAACACAAAAAATGCATAAAACAAGAGAGACATAGATATACGTGGTTCACCCATTTTGGGCTATGTCCACGGAGAAATAGTTAGTCCTTCTTTTATTATATTATCTAGCAAACTGAAGAGATACAACCTACAACATATCCACTGTAACTCCCTCTTCGCTCTCAATCTCTTCTCTTTTCCTCACTCAGAATACAGATATCCATAGATGCATTACAATTCCCTCATATATAGCGAGGGGTTGCATTCTAGGGAAAAAAGCCCTAAACTAAACATAACTTATACCGTCAGATCATTCGCCTAATAAACGACCCAGATTGACTAGAAATTACTATACTTTTACAAGGCCATTTTACATCTATTTTTAGCTTCGAGGGTGTTGAATCCCCGCCAGGGACCGCTGGCCCCTGGACCCCCCAGTCGAGGGGGATTAGCCCCCCCAGACCCTCGCAAGGGGGGGGGGGGGGACAAGTCCCCCCCTGCACCCCCCGCGTGGAGGGGTGTACAATCTTCCTGGGTTATACATTCGGCTGAGATCTTTGAATACAGAAGATAATCAGGCTCCACACCCAACAACTCGGTGTACCACATAATGCATACACATGTCACGATACAATGAATACTTAATTCACATACACAGTACCACATGTACACAACACATTTACAACATGCAGACAATACCATATGTACAAAATGTAAATAGTATCACCTATACACAACACCACCTGCACAACATGTACACACCACCACCTGTGCAACATGTACACAACACCACCTGCACAACATGTACGCACCATCACATGTACACGCCACCACCTACACAACATGTACACAACACCATATTTACACAACATCACCTGAACAACGTGTACACGACACCACACACACACAACACCACATGTATAACATGTACATAGTACCGCATGCACACAACACCTCATGTATAACATGTTCATAGCACCACATGTACACAACACCACATGTACATCATGTAATCATCACTATATATACACAACACCATATGCACAACATGTACATCACACCACATGTACACAATACCTCATATACAACATGTACACAACACCATCTGTACATAGTACTGCATATACGACATGTACATAGCACCATCTGTACCCAACACTGCATATCCAACATGCACACAAAACCATATGTACATAGTACCACATATGCAACATGTACACAACACTATATATGTAACATGCACACAACACTATATATGTAACATGCACACAACACCACATGTAGAAGATGCAAACAATACCACATGTACGTAACACCACAGATACAACATGTACAACACATACACAACATTATTACTGCAAGCCCAAATACCACACTGTCCTACCAAGCAACCTTACTTCTAGTGTCTTTCCACTATCCATGCTTGTCCCAACATGTCACAGATCTCACTACTTTCATTCCGCTGATGTATCCATCAACATTATCTATCACAACATAAACATAGACATAGGGAAAACACATAATATCAATCATATCCACATAATACTAACCTCATTGATATGTCATGACTACTCTTCCCGTTAATTCCTCATAATACTAGAAAATATTCATGCCATTCACTTGCATTAACAATCATTCCTCCATAAGAATGATCCCTAACAACCCTCTCAGACAACATATATATATATATATATATATAAATATTATATATATATATATATATATACACACACACACACACACTAGCATAAAACAATCATGATCCTTGATGACCCTATCAAACAATGGCATACATAGATACATGTATATAGATATGGACATCAACATGATCATGATCACAACATAATTACCAGATTTCATAAGGTAAAGGTTAAGAGAACTCCCTTTATCCCTGCACACATGCACAACATTGAGAACAATAGTCCCCAACATAACCAAGGCATCTGACACCTCAAATCCATTCACTTTACCTTTCCTAGTTAAATTTCTCATAAATGTCCTACCACCATCTATTTATCCCAATGGACCCAACTAGTCCAGCTATTTATCATACTCTTACCTTTAGCTGCCCTTTACATGCATCAAGCTTCATCCGAGTCTTACATTACTTGTTGGATTTCATTCATCTCTCCTTGAGCTACATTAAATTTCCTCTTTCCCTAATCAATTCCCAAGATTCTTAAAACATAAAAAGAAAGAACAAGGAACAAATAAGATGAAACCCATGAAACACTAATAACAATATGACAAACAAACAAAGTGGCATGTCCATGCACAACACAATCAAAACCACAAGTCAAATGAAAAAAATCACAAAACATTGAAAGAATAAAACTAACAACAAACACCATGACTCAATCCCCATGGGTTCCCAATGCTTCCAAGGGAAAGATCAACCCAAACCTTATTCAAGTTTTCATGGTAGTCTCTTTGCCATGCATTTCCCTTGCATCATACTTCCACAAACACACAACTATCAGTGCCTAAATAAACATGTCAACACACTAATTACCTTTGTTGTTCCAAGCACGTTTCCATGTAACTAAACACATCCATGCCATCTCTCAAGGGAATCCAATTACCTTGACAGATCTAGCTATAACTAGAAATTAGCTAATATACCTGTCAAGCACATATCCACATAATGTCAGACGAAATCAAGGTTAAGAAGACTTCCTATATTCATGCAAAGCACTCATTCATTTGGAATTACGATTTCCAAACATAGCTAAAGGAATTCTCACCCAATTCCTTTATTTTAACTTTTACCTCGCTGCAATTACTATGTATTGTCACATCACCCAACTGTTAGTTATATAAACAAAGAAACTATTACCTTGTCACACTAATTCCAAGCATGTTTCCCTGCAACCGTTCACACATGTCAGTCACATGTTCCAAATATCAAGACATGTTGTCTATTAATTTGAAATCAATCTTTACCAAGACTAACAAGCATGCCATAATCAACTCATAATCATTAATCATAATACTATAACTAGCACCCACTAACATTCAAGTACATGTCAACTGTCTCAACACATATTATGTTAGTGTAACCATATTAAAACAATATCATTCCTTCATGGAAACTTATAGACACACATATTCACATCATGCAATTAATCAAACATTCATACAATCTATAAACATACCATGTTATATAAACCAAATAGATGACATAACCAAGATCATACCTCAATGTATCTCAAAGGAGGTTATCACATCTACATAAGTCAGTCTAGGTTCGTACGCCACAATATCACAAGTATATCAACTGATACCTAAATATCATAACCATAACCATCTACACAAGCCAATCCAACTCAACATGATACATGTAACATCAAGATCTTTGCTGCAATGACCAAATCATGTATGACTCCAATGCATATAACAACAATTTAACTATCATACATGACTACCTAACACATGAGCATATGAATGCACTAAACAACTAGCATCTATCATGCATGTAAACACAACAACAATAGAATGGAAGGCATGTACATAACCATAATGCATATAATAACCATTAACCAACATACCTACATGCCCAACATACAAACCTATATGACGATCTTCTCTTACCCTAGGGTCAGTGTTGCAACCTCACTCTAATAATCTTCTTCTCATGCTCTATCTCAACCAACATATCAACATCATAACATGCCAACAAGATCATGATGGCACAAGATACGTAACGACCACCACGATGCATTCATGCCCTACCATGAACGCATAACCATAATGATGACAATGCATGCATAACAACTTAAAGACACATACATGCATAACAAATGCATCTACAATTGACATGCATTCATGACAACACATCCCAACAACAACATTATCAACTTCTACATGACAACACCACTGTAACCATGGCCATCACCATGCATACATAACAAGCACATATACAACCTACATGCATGCATGACAACCACATTCTACCCATCCAACCCAAGGGTTGAACGATGCTATGATACCACTATGTGGTATTAGATATCACCCAAAGAGAACAAAAACAAAACATCACCCAAAGAGAATGGAACCCACTCTAATACCACTATGTAACACCCTCCTCCCACACTTACCCAAGCTAATATGTGATTGAGTTACTATGATATGATTCAACTCCCCAAGTATAGTTAAGGAAGTGGATTCAATAAACTAAAACAAAACTAACCTTCGTTAGGAGCTACAAGACCCCCAAAGGCTAACCAACCACTCCAGGAGCTCAATCCCCGAGTTAACTTATTTTTTACCTGAACTAAACCACCAGTCACTCCCATGACAAGGCCTCCAGGTGACTAAAACCCTCTAGCCACTCCCATAACAAGGCCTCCATGCGAATGCAATTTTTTTTATCTTGTTTTGTGCCAGCAACCATAGGATTTAAGCCACTTTTTCAGGGCTAGGACCTAGGTCTCTACCTAGAACTTGATGAAACATTTAGAAATGACAAATAACAAGAAGACAAGTCCTCTAATGCAAAATATAAACAAGGACCTGGCCTAACTCATCCTAAACATGATACACATTTCGTCAAACAAATCATGGACATGTAATGTGCAGGTCATAAATACACATTTGAACATAGGGATTTCATACTTATCTTAGAATCATTAAGAAGTTATGATGCCTTCTAATAATAGATGCATTATCATCTATTAGGTCATTCATTCATTAATATTTTATGTACTGACCAAAACATGATGAGATCCATAACTCAAATCTGTCATTAACCATGCTTGTAACCAACATATAATGAGAGAAATATCAATTATATAATAACCATTAAAGCCACATAATAAAAAGTATATTTACACATAATACACAAGAGGAAAATAACTCTTATTAACATATGCAAATCCAACCAAGTCAAGGACTTCCACTCACCCAACCATAGATTGCACTAAATCAAATATTTCTTTAAGCTAATGCACCCCATGCCATATTCCTAGCATGAATGTGGGACTCACAACAAAACAACCAAGTCTTCCTCAGGATTTACCACAATCCCGCCATATATCGGTCAAGGATTCCTAGGCCTAAACTATCATCTATACAACTAGGATTTACCGCAATCCCTCCAAGGGATTCCTAGGCCCAAACAGGAAACATACACTACCACACTTTACGGTAATCCCACCAAATATCGGTCCAGGGATCACTAGGCCTATACAAGCATGGATGCCTTAGAATCTCTCCACTTAAACAATGAGTAATTTGTTTGTCTCCACCCTCAAGATTTACTATATATCCCTCCATTTACCATTCAAGGGTTCCTAGGCCCAACTAGGGTATACAAAACTAGGCTTTACTGCAATCCCACCTTTACTGGTCTAGGTATTCCTAGGCCTTGTGATTTTTCCTGACACCACTTCACTCAGTTTCGAAACCATCCAACAATCCAACTCAACAAAGTAAAAGAACCCCATCACACCATGGCTATTTTGAAATGTAACAACCTCCAAGGTAAATGTGCATATAAATAACATAATAGGAACATAAATATAATAAACAGATAAGCCATCAAAATCCATATATACATCAATACTTTTGCACATGAAAATCAAGGGAATGATTTTTTTCGTTAATAAATGCAATGAACCAACAGAAGATGGGACTACCACATTGCACCCAACCATAGATTGGTTGAGCCAAGTCTCTCTTCATCCAATCACCCCCCGTGCCATATTCCAAGCATGAATGTGGGATCTCATAGATCACATCAATCAAAACTCATCTAGGGCTTCTAGAGGCCACCCACCTCAACCCATCAAATAGTGTTTCTAGCTCATGGTTGGACATCGCCAAAATCCATCATCAGATTGGTCTCCATCCAAGCCTTCTAGGGCTTCCAGAGCATTTGTCCAACCAAGGCTTCCAGAACTAGTAAATCAACCCACAACTTATATAGGGCTTCTGAAGCGTTTGTCCAACCAAAGCTTCCAGGACTAGTAACTCAACCCATCAAGGGCCTCTAGAGAATTTGTCCAACTAGGGATTCCAGAACTAGTAACTCAACCCAAGTTGTCACAGGGCTTCCAAAGCATTTGTTTGACTAGGGCTTCCAGGACTAGTAACTCAACCCAAGCTATGGAAAAATGAGAACCAACCAAAACAAAGCAATGAAAGTAAACCCACAATCACCATGGTTATCCAGAAATGGCAAGGCTAGGCAATCCACTGTCGATCTAGGCAATCCTTCATGTCAATGATAGATCACAACCAAGAAACCACATGCATGTGCCATGCATGCCAAAACTAGTGAATAAAACATACATGCAACTCGGTACCTACAAGAAAATCTGATGCAGTTGTTGATGCTGATGCCTTCTTGTGCTTTCCTGCTCTTCCTTTTCCTTCTTTCTCCAAGAATCAAATTATGCCACACCCACCAAGGGTGCTCCAAGAAAACTCTAAGTATCCAAGAGTATGAGAGAGAGAGAATAATGAGAGAGCTCCAAAACTGAACTGACCAAGTCTTGCCCACTGATCCTCATAAGCCTCTTTATTAATGAGGCCTCTATTTTCTTCATTTTCCATTATTTTCCTTCAATTTCCTCCTCACATGCAAAATGTGACCTTTCACCTACTTTTTCTCCTAATTTCCAGTATTTTAATAAATAAATGTGCCAAAATGCCTTGTAATGCATTAGCCATTTCCTTTGCCAATTTACTTAGCCATAAATAATCAACTGAACACCCTAGGATGTCTTGCCTAACATATTCAGCTTGGAATAAGTGTCCCAGTCATCCGTGTTTATTGTTTTTAACATTTATTACATGGAATTTTCACCAGGGCTATTACAAAACCCTCCCCTTGGGGGAACACCATCCTCGGTGTTCAATGACACTTATAAGCAACACGAATTTTGAAAACAAAACATACTGTCCATGGAGCTTTATAACATAGCTCGTTGTAGTATTTAGAGTGAAAGATTTGCTCAAAATCAAAACATCATGGAAACATGACAACATACCGCAGAGTGGAGCTCTATAAAATAGCTCATTACGGTATTTACAATGATCATCCTTCTCAAGAAAACTCATATGACATCATAACATCATGATAATATAACCACATGATAGCATAATAACATAAAACCCATACCGCATAGTGGAGCTTTATAACACAACTCGTTACGGTATTTACATCCATACATGGGTGTACGCATAAAAACATCATCAAAATATATATACCAAAACATATGCCAAATCATATACCAAACATATATCAAACATATACTAACATCATATAGCATGTATGAACCAACATAAAGCATATATCAACCATCATAAAGCATATATCAATCACCATAAAGAATATACGAAACCAACATAAAGCAAATACTAAACCATCATAAAGCAACTACCAAACCACCATAAGAAACTACCAACCACCATATCAAGCTACTAATTCTTGTAGTTGATTTCAACTACCCAACTGAGCATGTTCATGATTCCTGTACCACACACATAGCTTTCATCCTTTTTAAAATAAATTAAAATAAATTCACAAAATACCTCATCAGTAGCTCGTCAATACGGTACATTTGCAATCATGTTCACTTCCGTCACAACAAGTCAAACTAGCATATTTGACCAATTCAACATGTATAAAAATATCACATCAAGTTAGCTCAAACATAACCATCAAAATAATAAATGACATGTAACCATCATAAATCAAAATCATAGATCACATGTAATCATCATGGGCCAGAATCATAAATCACATGCATACTAAAACCGAAATACAATATCGATATTTATCCTTCATCAACCCTCACTTCTACCTTCGTCTTTATTCCATACACACTCCGGCTCGGTTTCTACACTCGACAAACACCCAGTGCCTTCTCCTCAACCATGTGAAAATACACATAGTGTTCATCACACATATACGACCACATACGACATGAAACTCCATGCAACACATGCACCTACACTTGACGTACAACGCATACACCTACAACGAGTGTATAACACACTGCATCCATCTATACCCGATGTGAAATACCACCCAAAACATGTACCTACATAGAATACAACACAGCAAGTACGCACTCTGCAATACCACAACTACATGATGCACATACATAATAGCACATGACCTCAACAACATGTATGACATACACACAATACCACACATGCACCAGCACCATATGTACAACATGTACACAGTACCACCTATACATTGCACCACCTGCACAACATGTTCACGACATCACATGTACATGACGCCACCTGCACAACGTGTACACAATGCCACATGTACACTACACTACTGTACAATGTGTACACAATACCACATGTACACAGTACCACATGCATGATGTGTACGCGACACCATATGTACATAGCATCACATGCACGACATGTACACAACACCGCATGCTTATAGCACCTTATGTACAACATGTACACAACACCACATGCTCACAACACCACTTGTACAATCATGCACACAACACCATATGTACAAGATGAACACAACACCAAGTGTACATAACACTGCATATCCAACATGTACATAGCATCATCCATACAAAGCACTGCATATCCAACATGCACAGAGCACCATATGCACACACACCGCATATAAATCATGAAGACTTTACAATATGTATACAACACCCCATATGCAATATTTGCACAACCCTATTTGTACCATCATGTACATAACATTGCATAAATAAAATGTACACATGCTATGTATACACAACACTACAAGTTCACACATCATATATGCAACATGTACAACATATACAACATATGCTCAACAATAGTACCACACATCCAAAACCACACTATCCTTACCAAGAAACCTTGCTTCCGGTATCTCATCCATGCTTATCCTAGCATGCCGCAGACCACACTGCTTTCACTCTGCTGATGTATCCTTCAACATTATCGGTCATAACATAAACATAGGCATAATACAAGTATACAATACCAAATCATATCCACATGATACTGACCTCATATATTTGTCATTACTACTCTTCCCAATTGATTCCTCATAAAACCATGAACCTCTTCATGTTGTTCTCTTGCATAAGCAAACATTCCTCCACAAGAATGATCCCTGACAACCCTGTCAGACAATAACATATATACATGGATACATACATACGTATATAAACGTTAGCATAAAACAATTACGATATTGTCAGACAAAGATGTACCTACATACATACATGTATACATATATAAACATCAACATAATCATGATCATAACAATTTTTTCAGATAACATAAGGTCTAGGTTAAGAGAACTTCCTTATTTATGCACATGCATTGAGAGAAATAGTTCCCAATATAGCCAAAGCATATGACACCTTTGATCCATTTACTTTACCTTTTCTGGTTACATTTCTTGTGTTTGCACTGCTACTATCCATTTACCACAATGGACCCAACCCATCCAATCAACTGTCATAGTCTTACCTTCCGATGCGCTTACTCATGTACAGAGCTTCATCTAGGTCTTATATCATTGGTTGGGTACCACACATATTCTCCCAATTTCCATCAACTTTCCTCTTTCCCAACCAATTCCCAATACTCAAAACATAAAAGGCAAGACAAGAAAAAAACTAGAAGAAGACTATAAAAAACCAATAAAAACATGACTCCGCAAGCAAAGTGGTATAACCATACACTAGACATAAACAAAGCCATAAATCATGCTCAACAATTCATAAAAGACAAAAACCACAAGACTAACAACAAACACCATGACTCAATCCGCATGGTTCCTAGGAAAAGCTCAACCTAAGTCATGTTCAAGATTTCATGGCAACTTGTCTTGCCATGCTACTCCTTGCATCATGCTCACACATGTTCCAAATATCAAGAGAATCATATCTATTAATTTTAAATCAATCGTTACCAAGACTGTTGGGTTGTGTTATATTATTTCCACGACTAACCTACGTAGTGAACCGGGGGGGGCGGAGCCCCCCCTTCGTTGCGCCGATTGCGCAGCGGGGGGGTGGCAGCCCCCCCTGTCCGGGGGGTTTGAGGGGGGTGGGTAGCCCCCATCTACGGGGTCTGTGGCAATGCCCCAAGAAATTTTTTTTTGGACCCTATATTAGGTTGGGCGAACCTACCTATGGTTTTTGGTCCATGGTTTTGGATGCGATGGTTTTCGGTCCATGGTATTGGATGCTTCAACATGTATAAATATGTATTGTAACATTGAAAGGAACATAATGAAAAATCAAGCTGGTAGTTTTGGTTTTGGGATCCAGTGGGAAATCTCTGTGTATTTGTGTTTTATGTGTTATGCACTTGCATTGTTTATTTTTCTGTGATTTAGAATTCGTATGCAGGTAATTTCTGTACAGGGTTAAAACCTACAAAGACTAACAATCATGTCATAATCCATAGTCAACTCATAGTCATCAGTCATAATACTACAACTATCACCTACTATACTCAAGTACATAACAACTATCTCAACGCATACATGTTAGTACAATCATCTTAAAACAAAATCATTTGAACACATACTCATATTAATAAATTCATCAATCATTCATACCAACTTGCAACATACAATGTTAAATAAATAAATTAGATGACATAATAGGCACCAAACACTCAAATACCAAATAGACAACGTAATCAACTATGAAACACCAAGTATAATACATAAGTGAACTCATACCTTAGTGTACCTCAGGGGAGGCTATCTTGTCTGCATAATCAATCTAGTTAGCAAGATATAGCTTTACAACATGTCAACATAAATCATGATATCCATAACAGTAACTAACTAACATGTTCATATTACAAGCTCATAAGCATATGTCGCTCATGCATAATAATCACATATGTATGATCAATCTAGATTAGTACGATACTATATCAAAAATATGTCGACTCATACCTAAATATTGCTACCATAACCATCTGCATAGGCCAAACCAAGTTAGCACAATATATATAACATCAAGATCTTCAATGCAATGAACATAACCATCATGCATATGACCAATCCAAATTACCACATCAAGATCTCAATGAAATAACTCTAATCATCAAGTTAATAGCACATAACAACAACAAGTTAGTCTATCATGTTCATCAATGACATATAATACAACAATAGCAATGCATACAACTATAGGTTACTATCATTCTTGACTATCCGACACATGTGCATATAGCTATACTAGTTAACCAACATCTATCATGAATGTAACCATAACATCAAAAGACATACATAAACCTCATGTATATACACCTAATGCATATAAAAATCCTTAACTTACATACCTGCATGCTGAACATACAATACCTGTATGACAATCTTCTCTTACCCCAAAGTCCAATGCCAACCTCATTATGATGATCTGTATCCCTTGCTCTATCTCAACTAGCTCATTAGCATCATAACAACCAATAACATCATGATGACCTAAATTGCATACCATGACTTCAAAAGGCATGTTTGACCTACTATACATGCATAATCATAACCAAGACCATACATGAATAACAACAACCATTACTCCATTGTGAACATTGCCACATGCAACCAACATTCTGCATAAGCAATGCCAAATCAAGTACACCTATGCATAAATGCATTTAGTCAAACATAAGTGATCAATTCTTGTAATCAACCTATAAGAATGATACATGTAATCAAAATATTCAAAAATGTAACCTAACATACAAGGATGTAAGTAGGTATCATGAAATCAACATGTAAGCGACATATAATTCATACACAGTCAATCACATGTTCTAGAAATGAAGACATCATGTCTATTAATTTGAGATCATCATTCACCAATATAACAACCTATAAGCATACCCCCTTACTATCCATGGTCCACACTAAGGTAGAAGGAGGAAGCTACTATAATGGCCTAATCTCCAATGTCCAATTATGGAAATGGAATCTCCAAAGCTCTACTAAATTTAACCACAATTGAAAAGAAATTGATTTTTATTTCTCATACAATTGTATGAGACTAACTCAAAAACATTTCCCTTATTCCACTTGTAACATAATAACTAAAAACATGCCACTTTTCCATTTCCTTACATGCAACTTTTCAAATTCCTTGGATGCAACCTTTCAAATTCCCTACATGCAACTCTTTAAATTATTTGCATGTAAATAGGCATAGATCAACTACATCCATATAATCATATCACAATACTATCGCATCTAAAAAATAACATTTTCTTCAAACGACTACCATACTTTTACATTTTTCTTCAAACAACTACTATACTATTACATTTGCATGTATGCATTTCTTCAAACACTTTACATTGCAAACTAATATAGCAAACTATTTGCATACAAGTAAGAATATATCAACTACAAAAATACTATTACACATCAATACTATCCCCAACCACAAACAACATACACATTGGGGAATTTTATCAAATAGTTTGTATGCAATTAATCATTGAACCATTTAAGCATTCAATCAAACACTTTGCATGCAAACTAATATAGCGAATGATTCAATGCATATATCCTAAACTGTAGTAGCACAGGTTATAGAAACTGAACCATATGATCAATGGTATTTCCCCTTACTATGGTTCAATTTTAAACTTCTGAGTTTTCATAGATGAAAAGCTATAACAAAAATACAAACATAATCCTATTTGGTGCACAATTCTAGGAGTATCCAGAAATCTCGACTTCCACTAGTCATATCTCCTAAAATATAGAGAATGAATGTCTGAAAATTTTATCACAATATCCGTGGGATTTCCTCTCATTGTGGAACAAATTTCAGCTCTTGAGAATTCCCAGAATAAAAGTTATCACAAAAATGTCAGCGTGACCTAATTGAGACCTGATTTTAGGAGCATTCAGAAGGCTCGACTCCCTTTGCTCATATCTCCTAAAATGTTGAGACCCAATATTTTAAATCTATACCACATAATAATTGGTATTTCCCCTAAAAGTGGACGATTTTCCAGCTTCTAAAAGCCTACAGAAGAGAAGTCATTGCAGAAATTCCAATGTGACCTATTTAAAGGTGCATTCAGGAAGGTCATCTTCCTTGGATCATAATTCCTAAAGTATTGTGAACCAATATCTGAAATTTTTACCACACTATCAGTGGGATTTACCTTCAGTATGGACAAATTTTTGACTTCTAATATTCCATAGAAGAAAATTTATAACAGATATGACAGAAAGGTCTAAAATTTAACCTCTGTTCTTCATTTTACCTATGATAGAGCCCATCGAGTCCAAGTGTTTGAACCATGCTTTGATACAACTCTGTAACAACCTCTGGGGTAAATGTGCATATAAACAAAATAATAGGAACAAAAATACAATAAACAGATCAATCATAAAAATCCATATATACATTAGTACTTTTTCACATGAAAATCAAGGGAATGAATTTTTTCATTAATAAATGCAATGAACCAAGCGAAGATGGGACTACCACATTCCCACTGACCATAGATTGGGTAAAACAAGTCTCTCTTCAGCCAATCACCCCCATGCCATATTCTAAGCATGAATGTGGGATCTCATAGAACACATCAATCAAAACTCATCCAGGGTTTCCAGAGGCCACCCACCTCAACCCATCAAACAGTGTTTCCACCTCACTATCAGACATTACCAAAAACCATCATCAGATTTGTATCCATGCAAGCCTTCCATGGCTTCTAGAGCGTTTATCCAAGTAAGGCTTCCAAAATTAGTAACTCAAACCACAACTTATATAGGGCTTCCAGAGCGTTTGTCCAACCAAGGTTTCCAGGACTAGTAACTCAACCTGCTAAGGGCTTCCGGAGCATTTGTCCAACCAGGGCTTCCAGGACTAGTAACTCAACCCAAGATGTTATAGGGTTTCCAGAGAATTTGTTCAACCAGGGCTTTCAGGACTAGTAACTCAACCCAAGCTATGGAAAAATGAGAACCAACCAAAACAAAGCAATGAAAGTAAACCCACAATCACCATGGCTACTTGGAAATGACAAGGCTAGGCAATCCATTGTTGATCCAGGCAATCCTTCATGCCAATGATAGATCACAACCAAGAAACCACATGCATGTGCCATGCATAACAAAACTAGTGAAGAAAACATACATGCAACTTGGTACCTGCAAGAATATCTGATGTATTTGCTGATGCCAATGCTTGTGCTTTCATGCTCTTCCTTTTCCTTCTTTCTCCAAGAATCCAAGTATGCCACACCCACCAAGGGTGCTCTAAGAAAACTCTAAGTATCCAAGAGTATGAGAGAGAGAGAGAGAGAGAATAATGAGAAAACTCCAAAACTGAACTAGCCAAGTCTTGCCCACTGATCCTCATAAGCCTTTTTATTAATGAGGCCTCTATTTTCTTCATTTTTCAATATTTTCATTCAATTTCCTTCTCACATGCAAAATGTGACCTTTCACCTCCTTTTTCTCCTAATTTCCATTATATTAATAAATGAATGTTCCAAAATGCCTTTTAATGCCTTATCCATTGCCTTTGCCAATTTTCTTAGCCATAAACAATCAAATGAACACCCCCTAGGATGTCTTTCCCAACATTCAACTTGGAATAAGTGTCCCAGTCATCCGTGGTTATTGTTCTTAACATTTATTACATGGAATTTTCACCAAGACTGTTATAGGAAATGGAAAGGCAAGTCTGAAAACCATTGTTGCACCTAGAAAAACCTATGCCAATGACAACAAGAGAACCAAATACACACATGCATACACCATGCATGCCAAAACTAGCAAGGAAATCACACATGCAACTTGATACCGACAAGTAATCCCATTGTAGCCGCTTGATCCAACTATTCCTTGCTTGATCTTTTCTTTCCTTTGTCTTCCTTTGCCTTCCTTGTCCTTCCTTTTCCTTCCTTTCTCCAATGCTAGAGTGCTCCAAGAAACTCTAAGTGTGACAGAATAGAGAGAGCTCCAAAACTGAATTGTCAAAAGTATATGAACTAATCCTTAGAATCCTTTTTATCACGAGGCCTCTATTTTCTTCAATTTTCCTTATTTTTCCTTCAATTTCCTCCTCACATGCAACATGTGACCTTTCACCTTCCTTTTCTCCTATTTTCCTTTATTTTCGTAAATAAAATTCTAGTTAATTCCTCTTTCCTTTTCAAATCCTTTTCCATTGCCTTTGCTAATTTCCCCTAGCCATTATAAACCAAATGAACACCTACTAGGATGTTTTTCCCAACATTCATCTTGGAATACATGTCCCATGAGCTTGGTCTTATTTTTCCTTTATTTACTATGTTACATGGGTTTTGAACCTGGGTTTGTTACACTTAGGATTTGGGCCAAGAGACCTTGTGTATGGTCAAGAAGATGTACCATGTGAATGTGTTTAGCTTGGTCCCATCGGTTAGTGGGATATTGACCTAGATGCCATGGGGTTGTTTGGAATGTGTTGGATGTTGTGTATCTTTCCTTATGATGAGATTGATGATCTCTCCCTTAGGTTGTGTGTTGGGATACCTATGGATTGGTTAGGGAGTTTGATCTTGCTAAAGAGAGAGATTTGTATTTTTTGCTTAGGCTGTCAGCTAGGAGACCTATAGATTGGTCAGGGAAATTGATTTGAGAGAGGATGAAAAGTACCTCCCTAGCTAAGAGGGAGTGTTGAAAAATTAAGTAGCTTTGGCCAGTATTTTCATTGGCAAATATAGGAGACAAATTATTTTTTTTAACTTTGACTAAGTCAGCTTCAAGAAGATAAAGCGGGTTCACATGTGTGAAAAGACACCTCTCAGGACTCATATAAATATGGCATCGTTGGACTTCATTTGGACCATATCATCACACACAATTTTGATTCGAAATTGCAAACATATATCACACATGAGAATGAGTGAAGGAGACAATTCTGACCAATGTTGGCCATCTTCTTTGTGACTTGCATTGACCTAGGTTGGGTTGGTTATGTTTTTACCAAGTTCTTTACTTTTGAATGAGGCCGAACAGTTGCAAATGCTCAATGATCTATTTTGACCAAACTTTTATCCTATTTTTGGCTTGTTGAATTTTGTTGACTGTAGGATATGACTGAGGCATTTGATCAAAGAGTTTAGGGACTATGTTGATTGAGGTTGACTAAATTTTGGCCCTCCTATTTCATAGCTTCCACAAGTCAAAATTTGACCTTATGGTTGCAAACACATACTTTGACCAAATTTGACTTTCTGTCTCTTTGTTGATTGGTTTTGACTTGGAAAATTTGAGGTCAGATTTAGAATATTGTTGGAATATTGTTAGGATATTCCGACACATAGGAAATCATTAAGTATAACTTAGTCTAGTGTATAGTTAGGTAAAGTGTATTTCTTTAGTATGTACTTTTTGTAACTTTCAATCCAACAGTCACGATATGTTCTAGAGATGAAGTGATTCGATGGTTCATTCTCTCCTCGGTATTATCGACACTTGATTTGTGGCTTACCACCTGATTGGTCCATGATCTCTATTTAAAGAGCGTGGAGGGTCATTTGTCTGGTGATCGTTCATGAGAGAAGCTTATGTAAATTTTCTTTCTTTTACATTAATAAATTGCTTGAAGTGGTCGCGTTGGCTCAGGCCGTGGATGGTTTCCCTGTTTGAGGGTTTTAACCACATCAAGAATACTGGTGTATTGATCTGTGATCTATTTGTGAGCGGTGTCCTTTGGTGTTCTATCTAAAGAACTTACCCTGTAAATTCCTACATGATATCAAAGCCATTCGAGGGCCGTATCTGTTGATGATCCAAATCCAAGGCTGATACAACTGTATTCGACTGTCATTCCCTAGATCTACTGTTTTTGACCTCTTTCGGGCCAAGATGACTACTCTATTGTGTTAGGAGCATCTGTTTCAGTGAGGTGCCCCTTTCATTTAACGTGAAAATGTTTCCGACAACCCCAGCTACATCATTTTTTAAGATATGGAGGTATATAGTCTTTATTTGCAGTTATAGTTTATATATATATATATATATATATATATATATATATATATATATATATATATATTATGGATCTATAACTTTCATTTTTGCGTATGCTCTTTACCCTGCAACTCTGTACGATTTAGGAAAACTAGAAATAGAAAGAAAGGATTTTTCTCATGCGTATGCTCTTTTTCGCTACGCCTTAGTGTGATCTCAGAAAATCAGAAACATTGAGGAAAATATATAGTTTCTGGCCAAATCTGACTTTAAGCCGTAGGGCTTGGATACTTTTTCTTGTTTGTTTGGTTGTTTTTTGTTTTTTTTTGCAGGCGAACATGGGTTTTTCAAGGAAGCACGCACTCTAAAGCTTCAGTGAGAAAAAAAATAAAAAATCCCTTACTCCTTTGTAATAATTACTAATGTTTCAAACTAGCTCACCTGGTCTAAAGTTACTTTATGAGAATAGAGGTCTTAGGTTTGAGTCTTTTTTTTTGAGTTACTTTTTCAAAAAGCACATGTAACTTATGTTTTAAAGTTACTTTATGTAAAAGTGTTCTCACTCATTATAAAAAGTGAATCACTTATAATTCTAAAGTCACTTTATCTTCTATTTAATTTACAATTTAGTGGATAGTTCATAAAGTACCATTGTAAAAGTGACTTTCACTTATTTATAAAAGTGGGTCATATAAAATAATAATTTTTTTTTAAAGTGAGATAATTAGATTAAGTTTGCAAGGGAGGGGGGGATTTTTTTTTTTTTAAATATAACATTATCGTCAACTTTCAAACATTCATGTGGTTCATTGACATCTTCAACAACTTTTCTTCAAAAGACCATAACTTCTTCATTCATAAGCCGTTTTTTTTAATTGGCCTAATTTTTCGAGATCGTTCCATTGGAACACTTAATTTCAGCATCTGCAACTTCAGTTTCTTTTAAAATGGAAATTCCATGCCTATTTATTCTTGACAACACCAACTACTTCCAATGGCTATCCTACATGGTGGATTTACTTAAAAGTAAAAGTCTTTATAGAATAGTCTCAGACCTAGAGTCTAAATCTCAAGATGAAGATAAGAAAGCCAAATGGGAAAATAAGAAAGATAAAGCACTTGGGTTGATAAGGATGTCTATTTCTCTAGAACTTAGATTCCATATCGTAGAAATTGATACCCCCGATGAAACAATGAAAAAGATCAATACTGTTTTTGGAATTAAAAATGAAATTAGAGCCCATCAACTCAAAAATGAGTTGCTTACATTGGACCCCAATAATTTTTCTTCCATTGAAGATTTTTTGTCCAACTTCAAGACCCTTAAATATCCTAAATACCCTGATGATCAAAAGTCTATTGTAGGTTATTCATCACATAGATTAGTGCATAACATTCCATATTCATTGTCATATAATTAACCCTTGTTAGTATATGTGTAAGAAATATGTGGGTGGCTCGAAAGTTAAAAATTTTCAACCATTGAATCTAAATCTTTGCACTTTCTACCTTATGCTAACCATTACCCTTCATGCCTTTTAACTTATTATTAATCATTACTTTGTTCGAAGGTTTATTCATAGCATTATTGCT
Source organism: Pinus taeda (assembly GCA_000404065.3). Taxonomy (NCBI): domain Eukaryota; kingdom Viridiplantae; phylum Streptophyta; class Pinopsida; order Pinales; family Pinaceae; genus Pinus; species Pinus taeda. Next base: position 310,951 of record APFE030678641.1, read on the forward strand.
TTATAAGGCGTTAGGCCTCTAATTTTTATTCAATATATTTAGCACATAAGGGTCAAGAAAAAATGTAACTAATCATGTAATGTTTGTTGAACCTTTGAAATAAAAAGAACTTATCAACCTTGTAAATAGTGCATTATTGGCACTAACATGTCATGCCGAGAAGAAACATATTCATATGGTAAATCTGTAAGGAAATACATATCAGAGATGGTGAATGTGTTAGTACGTTTTCAAACTTTTAACTAATCCAAACACACATGCAAACTCTTTTCACACATTTTATTCCTTGTATCACCATTTAACTGTATAAAGACATAAAATGATGAAGAAAGCGATCAAACTGTGTCAAATCCTTATTTTTCTGGGGGAGACCCCACCTATTAAGGTATATAAGCTTGATTTTTTAATATACTGTTATTATATCTTTAGAGGAGGAATCAAGTGCAATGGTTCAAACATCTTTGTGGGGGTGGCTCATGAACTAGTCATGAGTCAACATTCATTACTTGAGACAATTTTTTCAAGAGAAGATTGTCATTGTTTTATATTTTAGGCTAAGTTCACTAAGCTACAAGGAATGCTTGGGATTTAGGGAGTTACAATCATTGATGGGGAGTGTTATATAGACATAATTTCACTTCTTAAACCTCAAAAATGTTCTCTTTATTAGGATGGCGGGGCATGGGGGGAGGGGGTAGTGGTATTGAAACCTAAGGTCCTATTCGTTCATGACACCTCTGCATCCTAAAGATAGTAAGTCAAAGGAATAAAGTATCGACTAACATGTGACAATCAATCGAGAGATTGACTACAGTTGAGTGGCCAACAAGTTGATTAGTTGACCATATGACTGACAAAGTGGTTGGGATAGACTAAAAGGTCGAGTTGAATCAGGAAGTCAAATAGTTGACAAAAGACAAGTCGACTAAAATAGTCAACTAGATGAAATAGAGAGGATTTCATGGAAACGGTTGGAACTACTAAAACTCATTTATGGACCAAATCTTTCACAAATCAAGGGAATTGGTTAGATTTGGATGGTATAACTAAAGGAACCTATGGGTCGAATATTTATTAATCATGTGATGAATTATTATATCAATATCATGCATTTTGATGTTCTAATGCCAATTCATGATATTGGAATGTGATTACTCTTTCATTTATTTTATGTTATGTTATCTATTCTCTATTCAAGTTCATCCCAAACAATTAAACTCGAAGGGAGCAACTAGCTTCCCAATGTCAAGGCTAATTCTAACAATAGAGGGAAATGATCAAAATATTATACCTTGCATATCCATGTGCATAAACCTCAAATCACGCAAATTAGAATGATGTACAAGAAAGCAATCAATCCACTTATATATTCCATCAATGCTAAATTGATTATTACTCATGTTAGACTAAGCACAATTGTCTCAATTTCAACCAATCCCATTGCCTCAAGTTAGTCCAAGAAAATTCATATAGTTTATCCTCACATCCATTCACCCTGCATATTTCTTCTATGCTTAGAATGAAATTCAGGTAATCACCACATACCATATTCCCTACTTCAAAACTATTGAGGAAAATAAATCAATTTTGAGAAAAACTTCCAATCCTCATAGGGCCCATATATATTAAAAAATCTATTGTTATGATCCAAGTGAAGATTTATTATTAGAACTAAGCAAATATCATAATAATTAATTAGAGTAAAATTTATGGAGAACCTCATGATGATCACCCATAAATATCCAACTGAGTCCAAACCAAGAAATTATGAACTTGGGAACATTTTATGTAACTTTACTACTACATCCCATTGCCTCTTTAATAAACACTATATCAAGCCGATCAACGATTATGAGTCTCTTTAAAGAGAGATTCTTTGCTCTCCCTACTAGGTCCCACATATAAATAACATAACATACATGCATAAATGACCTTCAAGGATTTTCCCTCTTTAAGGACCCCTAATATTAACCTTTACCATCCCTGGGATACCTCATGAGAAGCTTTCTTTTGTGCCTATTTAAGGGCCAATTTATGACTTGCCTTAGTATGTCAATATTCTTTGGAAGAATCCAAAACCAAAGCCTATGATTATCTTGTAGCAATATAAGAAACACTAGGATAAAAAAGATAAGGTTCCCATCTAGAATAGGCCAAAAAGGACCCCAATGAAAAGTTAATAGGCTTCACCATAGGCTTGGAAGGAAAATTTGCTTGTCTTTAGAAAATTGAACTAAAAATGGGTTGTTATCTTACTTCTCAGGACTATAGAAATTCAAGACCTTCCCTAGGGAATCACACATTATTGTCCCATCCCCAGTCCTATTTCCTTTATTGACTAGAGTATCTAGGCCAAATGAAAGAAAAGGAGAGGATTCAAGGGGTATATTATCCAATACATGTTGTTATTCCACATTTTTAGTCCATAAAGCCTCTAGTTTATACCATTGTGATGCTAAGAGCTCTGAATCATTTCCAAGTATTTCCCATGGAGTCCAATTCTTTGATGGAGATGACTTGTCATTATATAATTGGATAGCTATATCACCCACCAAGAGATCCTATTTCTGACCCTTTGTGACTATATCCATGTGAATTAAATTCAAATTCTATTCTCATAACAACTTAAAATAGTTAAATTAAGTTTATTAAACTTACTTAACTTAGGAAATTCAAGTTGGAAGTCTTTTGGTAGTCATGTATATGTTCTCCCTACTTTGTAGGAGTCCAGTGTGAGTTAATTGTGAGTTGTAAAATAGAAGACTCAGTTTCATGAGTCAGTTCAGTTAAATTAGTTCTCAAATTGATTGATAGAACTAATAGTGAGTTAACAGTCAGTGGAGACACTAATGTACTCCACCAGTTCTACTATAGTTAATTGAATATTTTCTCATTAGAAACTCATACATGTCGATTCTGAGAAAGACCCAATTGAAACTAAAGTGCGGGGACAATGTACTATTTGTTTGAGATTTTTCTGAGTTGTACTGATAGTGCATGCATTCAGGAACTGATCCTTGAGGGATTGTGCTATTTTTAAAGGCTTTATTTCCCTTTAAAGACAAGCTATCCTTCATAGGAATTACACATTGGTATAGAGACTTGGAGAGCTTATGAAGAGGCTAAGCTTTGGCCTTGAGCTTGCTTATGATTTGGAGGTTTAATTTGCTGAGTGTTGGGATTGTTTTAGAGAGAACAAGCATTGTAATTTCATCTTGATTTTCTAGATTAATACAAAATAGATAGTGGGGTTTTGAGTTGTGGATTTCCCCAAATATTTATTGTGTTATGTGCCTTTGATTCTCTTCCTCTATTGATTATTATTTGCTCGATGTTTATGGGATTCCTTTGTAAAGAGTAGAAGTAGATTCTTGTCTCTTACTTTAGAAAATTCCATTAGCTTGTGAATCTACAGGAAAATTCTACATGGTATCAGAGCCAAATTGTTTTTTGGGCCGAGAGTTTGCAAAGAATACTTGAGAATTTATGTACAAATTTTTTAGAATTTTTTTTTTTTAGATCTAGATTCTTTGGGAAACAATACCCAAATTCAATTTTTTTTTTTAGCCAAATTGGAGTTCAGATGAGGGAAATATTGCTGATTTGAAATCAGCTCTCTAGAGGAGATTTCAAAGTTTTAAGTTCTGGGTTATTGGTGAAAGTCAAATTTGCATAAATACTTCAAAATCGGTAGATGGAGTTCCATGGGTTGAGGCTTGAGTATGGCTTGGAAGGCAACTCTAATTTTATAGCCTGGAGGGACAGGATGGAGAATGTGCTAGAAGATAATGGCTTGAAGGAATTCAATGATTAAGAAGCCCCTAAGCTAGTAGCTACGGATGCACAAAACTTGGCCAAATGGAAGAAGTGTGTGGCGAAGGCAAGGCAGATAATCCTTGAGGGAGTTTGAGACCACATTATCTCGAGTCTCCATGGCAAGGAAACTTCGCATGCTATGTGGAAAACATTGACAGACTTGTATCATAATAGCAGTGATCAAAGGAAGTTGGCATTGAAGGATAAACTTTGTAAAATCAAGATGGAGAAAGGAAAGACGATTCCAAAGTACTTGAACAAGTTCATTGAATGTTGAGATGAACTTGGAAGTGTTGGAATCATGGTTGCCGAGGAAGATATGGTGATACTTTTTCTTCTTGGACTCCCAAAGAGTTGGAGTAGTTATCATGAATCTATCAATGGTAGGGAGAAGCTACGAGATTGGGAATGGCTATGGTCAGATTTGATGCAGGATGAGATCAGGAGGAACACCAGGGATGGCTCTTCATCAAAGACTGATGATGAAGAGAACCGCGCCTTAGCGATTGAAGTGAGGAAGGGAAAGGTAAAATTTATTATTCCAAATCATATTATTATCATGGAGGTAAGAAAAATAACATGACCAAAGTTAAATGCTTTCATTATCACAAGATGGGTCACTTTGCCACAAATTGTCCATTGAAGAAGTCCAAGGAGAAGTCCTCAGGAGGAGCAATGGGTGAGGCTTTGGCCTCCCAATTCGAATTGGATTTTTCCCTCATTGTATGCATGGTGTCTTCAATGATGGGAAGTGTTTGGTACTTAGAGAGTGGAGCTTATTTCCACACGACTGTCGACAAAGAGTTATTCAGTGAACTAGAGGAGAAATATATCAAGATGCATATCGATATGGGTGATGACGATAAGTATAGTGTTACCGGTGTGGGCACTATTACTTTTCATAGGGAGCATGTAGCTCTACTCACCTTGAAGAATGTTATGCATGTACCCGGATTGACGAAGAACTTGGTATCCATGGCCATGCTTGAGGATAGAGGCTATGATGTGATATTTTCGAAAGGAAAGGTGTTCCTTCGACACATAGCCATGGGTCAAATAAAGAAGATAGGGATTCGAGTTCAGAATATCTATAAGATAGAGGTAGAGGAATGTGCTGCTTTGAGTTCAAAAGCAGAAAATATGTTGAGCCGAGACATCAACGAGTTGTGGCACATGCGATTGGGCCACTTGCATCATGGGGCTTTGAAGATATTGCAGCAAATCTCTACCGGTCTTCCCAAAGGTATGCTTGAGCAAGTTGATACATGCAAGGGTTGTACTTTGAGAAAATACACCAAGTCTTCCTTTGGAGATAGAGACAATCGAGAAAAGTCAATATTAGAGAGAGTCCATTCATATGTGTGTGAACCATTCTTGACAACATCCATGACAAAACATAGGTATTATGTTATATTTGTTGATGACTATTCTCGTAAATGTTGGGTATTTTTTATGTAGAAAAAGGATCAAACTTTCACAAGGTTTTGTGAGTTCAAAGCATTGGTAGAGAAAGAGTCTAGCAAGAAGGTTAAAGCTCTACAAAGTGATAATGGTGGTGAGTATGTCTCCAATGAGTTTAAGAACTTCTCTGCAGTGGAAGGGATTAAACGGGAGTTGACAACACCCCATAACCCTCAACAGAATGGGGTTGCCCAGAGGAAGAACAAGAGCATAGTATGGGAAACAAGGGTGATGTTTCATAATCAGGGCCTACCATTACACTTGTGGGTTGAGGTATGCAACACAACGGTTAATGTTTAGAACCGTAGCCCACATTGGATACTTGAGATGAAGACACCAGAGGAAGCTTATTCCGGTAATAGGTCAGATGTTGGTCACTTCAGGATTTTTGGGTCATCAATTTATTTCCACGCAACCAAATATGCATAGAAGAAGATTGAGCCAACAACAGAGTTGGGATGTTTTTGGGGTACACTGCTACACCCCACAAATATCAAGTGTACATGCCGACCAGTCGAATGACAGTGGTTTGCAAGGATATCAGGTTCGATGAGGAGAAGGCCATGTAAGTATCCCTTGAGAGGGAGCTTGAACTACATGAAGATGAGGAGATTTTAGCTCCTAAGGATGAGGGGCCTCATATTGATGTGGAGTAGCCACATGTAGAGTTTTAGAGAGTAGAGAAATCCACTCAGGCAAATTCTTCCAGAGAGGGAAGAAAGCACACTAGAGAGGCTGACAGATTGTTGGATGATGCATGGGAGAATGTTGGAGCACCCTCTTCTCAGCGCAGATAGAGGAGGTCATCAGAGAGGTACACTGGATACATGTCACTTATGGGTGCATGTGTTATGACAGAGCCATCTTGCTTTTAAGAAGCAGTGCAATAGCCGGTTTGAGTTGATGTGATGGTGGAGTATGAATCCATAGTTCGAAACAATTTTTAGTTGTGGTCTCGAGACCAGAGGACAAGTCAATTGTGAGCTCCTGTTGGATTTACAAGGTAAAGAAAGCTACAGATGGTAGTGTGGAGAAGCATAAGGCTAGATTTGTGGCCCATGGCTTTTCATAGGTAGAGGGGATTGACTATGATGAGGCCTTTTCTCCTGTTGCAAGGTACTCATCAATCAGATCTATTTTGGCACTATCATCATAGATGGGTTGGAAGATCCATCAGATGGGTATAAGCATCTACTTTAGATCATGATTAATAGTAATTGTAGATAGAACATCAACAATAAGTACAAGAAGATATGAGATGATAAGTTAATGGTGTAAAATGAAAAGTTTCAAGTGAATTTTATACTCAAGATGCCCAAGAGACATGTCTCTTTGTAAATTGGATCAGGGATCTTTGTAAATTAAATTCTAGTAAGTTTTCATATTTACATTTTTACCCATATTTGTTATAGTGTTGATGAACCCGTAAATAATGGTGGGTAGTAACTCTTGGTAAGTATATTTATTTGCATATTTTTCCTTATCCCATCTTTTATGAAAATAGTTTCTTATATTATGGTGGGTATAAACTTATGGTAAATACATTATATATGTGAGTATGAGTTATTTTCAACAAATGTTCATTTCCTTAGAGACATGACCCTTCAACACTAATTATTAGTTAATATTCATTATTGATGATTGTTATATATATATATATATATATATATATATATATATATATATATTATATATATATATATATATATTATATATATATATATATATATATATATATATATATATGCACTCTTGAATTCCACCTGTTAACATTCATCCATGTCTACGCTATCGTTTCCATCATGTGTTATCTCTATTAATAGCTCGTCTCTATTGCATATTGATATCATAGTCCAATAAGAAAGGATTGAAAGAGAGCATGTCACAAGACCCTGCCACTCTGGCCAAAATGACAGAGGCAAGTCCTCATGTCCAGGGATAGAACCCATATTAGGATTGATCCTTAGTGATCAAGTTGTTGAACATCATGCATCCTAGTCATAGGGAATACAGTAGTACCATGTCCATTGGTAGTACAAATTAACCCTAACCACTTTTCCCAATTCATTGGCCAAATGGGAGGTACTCCCCAATATTTTGAGACTACAAGGGTAGGATGTATGCCGGGGTTTCCATAGGGGAAGATGAACCACTCCCCTATTTTCTTATAGTGCAATGCACAGGGGAAGGTGCACCACTCACCCTATGCTCACATGATAGGGCATGTACTCCTCAGGGGAAGGTGAACCACTCTCCTTGTGCTCATATAGCTCCGAGAAGTACCCCAGGCCCATAGTAGCTCCTAAAGCTAAATGTCCAACTCAATCAAGACCCTCATGGGAGGGTATTTCCATGACTCCAAGTCTCTCTTTGAAGGCTAAGAAATTGGCCTTTCCCAAAGGATTTGTGAGGATGTCATAAAATTGTTCGTTTTTATTGATGTGTTTGAGCTTTATTGCTCCCGATTGTACCATATCTTGGATTAAATGGTACCTAATATCAATATCCTTAGATTAGTTGTGGAACACAAGATTCTATGAAAGGTGAATCCGACTTTGATTATCAAATAAATGATGGTGGTATCCAACACATGCTCAAATAGCTCGCTGAAGAGATTCCTCAAACAAATGGATTCAAAACAAGCCATACTAGCTATAATATATTTAGCCTCAATGATGCTTAATGATTTTTTTTTTTTTTTTTTTAAGCTCATGCATGAGATGGAAGCAGACCTGAAAAGAAAAAAACATCTAGATGTGATTTTTCTACCCACCATAATGCTAGAAGAATCGACATCAATATATCCATGTAATCTCATATCACCAACAGTGTACCTCAATCCATGATTGATAGTAACATGAAGATATGTTAGAAGATTCTTTGTAGCAACCCAATGTATATGATGAGGCTCAACCATAAATTGACTCAATGTATTAACAACAAAGCATATGTTCGGTCTTGTGTTCACCAAGAACATCAATGCTCCCAAAAGTTGTCTATATTCGATAGGATTTTCCAAAACCAGACCAAAAACACTTCCAAATAGCTTCTTGAAAATTAGTTCCATCAGTGTAGTCACAAACTTGCAATCCACCATGCCACATATTTATAACAACTTCACAATATATTTTCCTTGAGAAAGGAAAATATCACCTCACTTTTGTCAAATATCCAAGCCTAGGAAGTATTGCATCAATCCTAGGTCCTTCATCTCAAATTCACAAATCAACTCCCTCTTACCTTGATAAATGTGAGGGCGTCCACTAGCCAGAAATAACTCATCAACATATCAGACCAAAATAAGTGGCATGCACTTTTCAACCTTGAAGTATAAGTTTTGATCAACATAGCTCGTTGTAAATCCTAGATTCATGAGATATATATCAATCCTTTCAGACCAAGCCCTAGGGGCTTCCTTTAACCCGTAGAGGGCTTGATTTAACCTACATACATGGGTTTTTCTACAGTTCTCTTCAAACCCTTGAAGTTGTTCCAAGTAGATGTTTTCCTTAAGTGAGCCATGTAAGAATACACTCTTGACATCCATTTGATGCAGGGTTTACGCTTGATTTGTAACAAGAGCAACTATGATAGTGGTGTATCAGGCAACTGGAGTAAAAGTCTCATCATAGTTGATTCCTTCATTTTGTGAGAAGCCACAAGCCACAAACCTTGTCTTGTATATCTCAAAACTTCCATTAGCTCCATGCTTAATCTTGGAGATCCATTTCAAACTGACTACATAGTTGTTCTTGGGTCTATGAACCACTTCCCAGACATTGTTCTTTATGATTGAATCATATTCCTTAGCCATAACATCTTTCCATACATTGTGCTTCAGATCTTCTTTGAAAGTGAAAGGTTTGGTTTGAATGATAATACTCATGGAAACTAAGTATTCTTGATATTTCGTAGGATTCTTACTTTCTTGAGAAGTTCCTCTTGGAGAAACATAATTTTATACATCTTCAAGTGTATCTCGAAGCCTTATTGGTCTTTTCTTTGAGATAGAGTGTATCTTGAAGCCATAATGAGGATAGGTTCATTCATTGAAGGTTCTTCTTGACTTTTAGTAGCATCATCATCCTTCCTTGTGATGGGGAGATCCATTGCTTTTCCAAGGGTAGAGCCTTCATCAAAGGTAACATCTCTAACTACTACTACAATTATCTGACCAGGTACATAAATTAGATTTTCCTTTGAATCTTCACTATATCCAACAAATACATCTTTCTTCCCAAATGCTTCCAACTTGTTTCTTTTATCTTTTTGTACATGAAAATATATAGGATAACCAAATATTATAAAATGTGAAACATCCGGTTTCTTACCAGTGAATATTTCTTCAGGTGTCTTGAAATCAAAGCTTTTATGAGGACTCCTATTTTTAACGTACACAACAGTGTTCACAACTTCTCCCCATAAAAAATTCGGTAGGCCTTGATCATGAATCATGGCACGAGTGGCTTTCATAATTGTACAATTCTTTGCCTTGACAACTCCATTTTGTTGTGGATTATATGGAACAATGAGCTCCCTCTTAATACCTACCTCTTTGCAAAATTCATTGAATTCTTTAGATTCATATTCGGTGTCATTATTAGTTCTTAATCTCTTGATCTTTTTGCTTGTATGGTTCTCCACCAATGATTTGAAAGAGAAAAACCATCTAAATACTTCATCCTTCTTCTTCAAGAAATAAATCCAATTTTTTTAGGAGAAGTCATCCATAAATATCACATAGTATAAGTATCTTCCCAATGAAGTCATAGGAAAATTACCAGCCATGTCAGAATGGATCAATTGAAGAATATCAATTGTCTTTCTCTCACTTGATGGGAATGTTCCATTTGTATGTTTTCCTACTACACAACCTTGACAAATTCCTTCATGATTCATATGATATTCGGGCATCCTTGTGTCCATATTCCTTACACTTGATAAGGATTTGTAATGTAAATGAATAAATATCTAGTGCCACATCTCATATTGAATAGAGGTGTCATTTTCCAAAGCTCCCAAAGGAATTCCACCAACTCGATAAAGACTGTCAACCCTAAACCCAAGAGTAAAAGAATCTCTAAAGTTCTTATTCCATGCACATATATTTCCATTAGTGGAAGCTATCTTGAAACCTTTTTCCTCCATTGCAGAAAAATAAATCAAATTATTCTTCAAATCAAGAACATACAAAACATCTTGACGATGTATGGTTTGACCATAGTTCAAGTGAACAATAACAATTCCTATTCCTTTCACAAGGTAGGTGCCATTATCTTCAAGAATAATATTTAGATTATTCTTCATCTCAACTAAATTTGAGAGAACCTCCTTATATCCAATGAAAGGCCTTAAGGCCTCACTATCAATTAACCACTGATCCAAGGTGTTTGAAGGAGAGATAGTACATAAAGAAGAAATGAGATAATACTCATCTTGTTTTTCAATAACATTATTTTCATCATACCTAGCATTTCTTGTCCTCTTGGGAGGTCAATTATTTCCTTCTCGAGCAACATGAGCATTCCATTTTCCTTTGTAGGTAGACTTGTTGTTTCTTTCATTGTTGCTGTTGTCCCTTTGAGGATTCTTATTGTGAGGAAATTCTCTAGCATAGTGGCCAAACTTGTTGCAATTGACGCATCTTCCTTTTTCGTTTCCTTTGAATCCATTCTTAGATCCAAACCCTACCTTATTGAATTTAATGGAACAACATCATTTCTCCTTTTATCATGTGTAGAGAAAGCAATCGGTTCACTTTAATTAACATAATTATCTCTCTCTATCATCCTTATTTCCTCTTGAGTGTATCTAACCGATAGCTCATCAAAACTAGGTATCCTATCATTGTTGAGAATTGTGGTGAAAAATGTTTCCTAGGAAGACCTCTAAGTGAAATAAGAGTGAGTTCGCTATTAGTAGTAACTTCTCAAATAGATAGAAAACCATTCTTTACTTGAGTTATTCTCATGAAATATGTTTGTATTGACTCCCATTTGTCCATTTTTATATCCTTCAAATCTCTGTTGAGAAAGAGAATTTGATTTGAATTATTGACTTTGAACATCCCTATCAACTTAGCATACATTTCATTGGAAGTTACTCGATCAGAAATATAAGAGATTAAATTTTTTTAAATGGAGTCAGCTAATATTTTCTTAGCTTTGACCTGTCCTTTTCTATTCTTTGTTCTAACAACAATAGGTGCATTTGAAGGAGGCCCCACCACTTTCCCTTGCATATAATCCAACACTTCATGCTTCTCCAAGGTCAAATCAAGACTCATATTTTGTCATTGAGATTATCCTCTATCTTGAAATAAGAGTGAGTAGCCATGAAGACTTGTTCCAACATACTTTGTTCAATAGCAACAATTATTCAACAGTGATTGTTTCTCTTGTTCCTTGGGTTTGTCTTCACCTAGGATCTGATACCATGTTAAATTTTATGGTGTGCTCTATGCTTGAAACAATTACTTCAATGCTTTATTTTCCCAATAACAACTTTACTTCAGATTCCAATAGCAATTAAATTAAAACATAATTAGTATTCACTTTATATTATCATTGACAATAATTGTAGATAAAACATCAACAATAAGTACAAGAAGATATGAGATGATAAATGAATTGTGTAAAATGAAAAGTTTCAAGTGAATTTTATACTCAAGATACCCAAGAGACATGTCTCTTTGTAAATTGGATCTTGTATCTTTGTAAATTAAATTCTAGTAAGTTTGCAAATTTACATTTTTACCCATATTTGTTAAAGTGTTGAAAAAGATGTAAAGTATATTTGTTTACATATTTTTCCTTATCCCATATTTTATGCAAATAGTTTCTTAAATTATGGTGGGTAGTAACTTATGGTAAATATGTTATTTACGTGAGCATGTGCTATTTTCAATGAATAAGCATGTCCTTAGAGACACGACTCTTCAACACTAATTATTAGTTATATATATATATATGTGTTGTGTGGTGTGTGTGGTGTGTGTATAATGTTATATGTATATGTATACTATACATATCATATAACATAAATGTACATTGTACATGTACATACACATGTACAATATATATATTATATATATATATATATATATATATATATAATATATTATATTATAATATATATATATATATACATGTACAATGTACATACACATGTACATATATTATATATATTATATATATATATATATATAATGTGTGTGTGTGTGTGTGTATGGTATATGTATATGTATATGTATACATATACAGTTATACATATAGCATAGTACATAATAACATGTACATACTACATGATACTATATATATATATATATATATATATATATTATATATATATATTATATAATATATATATATATAATATATATATATATAATATATATAAGGCTTCTAAGGGAATTAGCCCCTAGTTGCACTCTTTAACAAAACTAGAAATATAGCTTGATAAATTCAATCATGAAAGAATATTAGATTGTACATTAAAACAAAAAATGAAAGGAAAAGGAAAATTTGGAAAGAGATAATTAGGAAAGAAGAGGAAAATCAATTGTTATTATTGGCGATGGAGTCTTAGTTTTTTTCCCAAGTAGATTCCTTTTATGTTGATTGTTGATGTTTCCACACATTTTCTTAGAGAATACTTAGAAACATCAAGCTAGGGAACTTGGACTATACACAATTCATAAAAAGGATAAAATAATTCTAGATCTAGCCTAAGTATATATTAATTAAAGCTTTCATCCAATGTAAGAATTTAAAAGTCTATGGTATTTAAATTCAATACTAATACCTAATTTCAAAAAATGGCACAAAAAATAAAAACATATATTGATCATACGTTGTTTTCATTGTTGGCCTTGAAAGATCCCTTTCTTCGATGCTTCTTGTTTTCAAAAACCCATTTATTACTAACCTAGAACAACATGCTCAAGAAGATAAACAAGAAACTAGAATAGATAGAGAGCCAAAAGTATTATATTCCATTCTAATCGTGAAAATTAAGAGGGAGGAACCTTCCTTATATAGATGGAGATGACCTTAGTACCATACATTGAAAACCATGAGCTCATACCATGTGATAAGAAAACAATCTGAGGCTAAAACCATGTTTCAAAGTCAAAACCATGGAAATTCCTCAAGTTCTTAAAACAAACTTCTCAAATATAGGGCACCCTTCTTACAATGAGGAAATACATAACCAATTTTGGAGGTATGGTTATTAAGTGGTTAAAACAAGCGATAATTTTCACAACAATTCTTGCGACTTCACAACTAGGTCAAAATTTTCCCAGTTTTCTATTATGAACCCATTTTGGAAACCTTTGCTCATTTCGCATCGACAATGATTTGAAAAAATTCTAGGCACTATATCCAAATATAACTACCCTTAAAGCTAACCGACCTAAAAAATTGTGCTCTAGACACCTGTAACCACCCATATGTGTGAGAATATTCCTCTAAGTGGCTCATACTTGTTCCATACACTGACAAAAGTGTTGAATCTTAGGGAAAATTTTAAGGATAGAAATTTATTTTAAAGTTTAGAAACCTTGGCGACTATAAGTGGTCCTCAATATGCAAATTATAAAATTTTTAGTGTTATTTATGTAAAAATACTCAAATTTGTAATGATTTTACATATAGTCTATTATAAAACATAGGTGATTTTTAAGGTAAATAATTTTATATTACAAAATTTGGGCGAAGCATTTTTGGAAAAAAATGGGAATTGGCGAATCGTTTGTTTGGAAAAAGCATGAAAAATTAGCCCACTTGCAAATATTAGCCCCTAAAATTTTCCCTAGTGTTGATATGAATACCTACATTATGATGTGGCCTCGTAATCACTCAATGTGTTTTCATGGATCCCAATGAAGTCGCATAATCCCAATGTAGAGTATATATGGATGAATCAAGGTACATGGATGTGAGGCAATGAAGTGGATCTTGAGGCATGGCGCATGGATCCCAATGTGACGGCACCCACCTATAATGATCTATCAAGGTCCAAAGAAGTCATTAAACAATTCAAATTAAGTAATTCTCTTCCAACAACATCTTAACATACAGTAATTTTATAAACTGCTTGAGTCTACCATGGTGGGGCGCTTTCACTCTTATTACATGTGTAAATTTCTAGGACATAAAATGTTTCCTAGGTCCCTTGATTAGAGATAGGATGATTATTTAATGAAAAAAAGGAAGGGAAACCTTATGTTTTAACCCTTAAAGTCAATTTTAATTATGTATAAGATCTTTCACTAGTCCAACTAGCCTTTTTCAACTCAAAACCTTCATTTTTTTATACTTGTAAGCTTTTGAGAGGAAGATTTTACTTAAATTTACCACCTCAACACCATTTTATTACCCGTGATGTATTTTTCTTAGTCCTTTTCTTATTATGTGCATTTTTAGTGTGAGACCTTGGGGCTATGCCTCTATAATAAGTTGGCTTCATTATTTTTTAATTTTTTAACATTCCATTCCCTTCACCTCAAGCATTTGTTGGCTTTATTTGATTATGAATTACATTTTGTCATATCTGCTTGATTATAACTTGTTGGATGACATTTGATAAGTCAAACATAAGAGGGGACAATTGTGTAAGGGAAATGATTGAAAATATTAAGTATGGTTATGATATGTGTACACCACTCACCTAGATCACCTATAGTAAAATTTGGCTACATCAATACACACTTATATAAGGAAAAGTATGTCTCCCTATGGTACATAAGACAAAATAATAAAATTATTAAAATTAAGAAGTGTTATTACGTCATACCTAAATTTTATCTCTTATGATAAGGTCTTAAACCATCACACCACCTCTAGATAAGAAACCCACAAATGAAACAATAGTAAGCCAAATTTAATAAAAATGAAACATTCAATAATTTATGAGAGAACATATCATTTGAACTGTAAGGCATAGAAGTTGGTAAACCATGGTAGAGAATTTTGATAAAAATTATGGATTATGTAAGGTTGGATGATCATACGTTTGGTGGAAGATCCAAAAGAAAAAGTGTGAAATGATATATATGAGCAGGAGATCTCATCAAAGTAGCATCACAATAACCTTAAGAGGATGGTCTAAAAGTAGTTCCCTTGTGGGGACAACATCTAGCTCCTAATAAGGGACATGCACTCTTAGAATAAAGGTGTATGAGAACTCCATAATCTCTCATCATACTTGCAACCTACACACATCTAAAATTGGGAAAACATGAGAGACATGGTGATTCTACCACTTTGGTTAACTACCAAAAACTTTACAAAAATGAAAAATTTTCTATGTAAAAAAATCATGTAAATATTAAATGCATTGAAATAAATTTATTCTTAGGAAATCAAATTCTTAAAAGGAAACACACAGGCATTCTAAAATAATGTTCAAAATAACCTATTCATTCCTAACCTACTAGCTAACTAAAGCTGGTGTAGATGCTAGGTGAAGTCAAAGATCTAGTGCAACCACTTGAGGAACTCATCTAAAACCTGATATTTCCCCTTTTGTTTGGTTATAAATCAAAATAGGTACGCATTAAATATTATGTGGATGCAAGGTATAATTGTAATCATTCCTAACTTTGGAGCCAAGGTAAGATCATATTCTTGAAGTATAAGGTTCAAAATAAATCAAGGTTGATGAATAAATTCATAAACTTCCTCCATCTAAATATCAATAAGACCAATAAGATAATCATATGAGTAGATAAACCTATTGATTTTAGTAATAAGCTCATTAAGAAAAAGTAGTTGTGAAAGCAAATCGAATTGGGATCTATAAGGAAGTGGTTGATTTTCCATGCTTCTCTTTGTTAAAGCAAAAGGAGAATACTCATAAGAGTAAGAACATAGGATGGGGAACTCATAAATCAATGTTAGGATTTCTAAAACATAATTCAAGGAATAATCAAGAACATTGTCACATTTAGCCTTTTCATAAATAGATGGAAAAATCACATTATGTTCTTCAAGATTTGGATTAATGTATTTTTCATCAAAAGTTTCTAAGGTAGGCTCTTCACTATGTCTAAGTTCATCAATCACATCTTCACTCTCATAGTTAGTACCATAAATGAGATCATCTTCAAAGTTGAAAAATTCATATCCCACTTAGATCTTCTAGTGCAAACAATTCCATCAAAGCTATTAGCACCAACATCATTTTCCTTTTCATGGAATGAGTTAGAATCCACTATTACTTCTTCAAATTTCACCCTTTTAATATCAACAAAATATGGATAAAAAAGATTAATATTTTGACAAAAGGTAACATTCATCATGTCCTCAACTTCACATGGATAAGAAAAAAATGGTTATTTTCATATTAAGTATTTATCCAAATATTTTTCACATGGTAGCTCTTTTTTCTAAATACTCTTCTACAAACTCTTCTTCCTTTATGGATTGACAATCTTAATATTCATCCATGTATCCCTCACCTAGTTGGTGACCACTGTGGAGAGACTCTTCCTTAATGTGCTCATTAAATTATTGGTTATCTTACTCATATCCTTGATTTTCAGTTGAGTTTTCAAGTGGTTCTTCCTCATGATTTGTAGCCATAGATTATTTCTTCTCAATTTAGTTTAAAAGGGCATTGTTTTCTTATATCTTCTTGCTTATTTTAACAATGAAATCTAATGAAGCATCATTTATTTGAAACTCAATGAATAAAGCATATTTTTCTTCTTTTCTTTGATGGAAAACCTCAATCCAATCATCTAAGTGTTCTTCTATAAGTTCATCGCCATAAGTTTGATTTTCAATGTCTTCATGCTCTTTAAGAAGACCATAAGAATCCCTTTCATATATACCCATAAGAGGTGGATCTTGGTTTTCTTGAATGCTACAAGCCATGAATACTTGTCTTTGTGTTCTAGCTTCATTGATACTAAGGGCCTCCATATATTACACTCCACATATATTTAGTATAAAGAAATCACAATCATCCTCATAACATTAATTCTCCAAATTTGTATCAAAATCTTCTCAATTATTACCACGAAGAGTCACTTCATCTAAACTATTTTCATATTCACGATTTCCAATAATAGACAAAGTATATGCTTCCTCAAATTCATTGTTTTCAGTGGTTTCATCATCTTCAAATTTTCCAAAGGAGGACTCCAAAAATTGAAAAATAATAATAAAATCATCACAATATGATATTGAATCAAGCATAATTCCATTTATGATCCAGGTCTTTTTCCTTCCATCCAAGGAAAAAAAAGCACGAACAATACATCTTCGTGAACTACTCCAAACCTCAAAACATATTCCAAAATGACAAAATGTGTTTCTAAGCATGCAAGGTTTCATTTTCAAATTTTGAAACATTTTCTTTCCTGCTGATTGTATATGATTATGATATCCATCAATTTTCTAAGATCAAAGAAAATAAAGAATTCATGGAAATCCCAAGGTGCCATTCTCAACCAACTTTAACCAAAATTGGAGTCACCAAGATGAATAATCAATTTCCAACAAAGAATTCATGATTCAATCTACGAGTAATCAACCCTTAAATTCTCTAAGGGGATTGCTTTTTTTCCTTTCAATGTATTTTCTATGTGAACTAATTCAACAATCTTCAAATCCTACTCACTAAATCTTGTTAAAGTCAAACTTCAAATAAAGGGAATGGACTTTATCCTTAGAAATGGTTGTAGTGTACCTATGGGGGCTAAAATGGGGTATCCAAGGGAACAATAATAGGTGTGTACTCTAATAATGTGAATGAAATGTAATTCTTTTGGAAGATATAAGGATTTATTGGAGTTTATAAAATGGTGACAAAAATTTTATCTCTTAATCTCTACCATATAATAAAAAGTCACAACACTACATGAAAACCTAAAGGATTACCATGCAAGCTAACCACTATCACCTGAGTATTCTTACCCCACATTCAAGCTAAATAAAGAAGACACTACCCTAGCTTAGGGGGATTCCCTAATGGTAAATATAATCTATATTGACGAGTGTTTAGTGGAATTGTGAATTAACTTAAATCGGTAAATAATACTAATCGAACAACCTACTTTACCTAGAGATGAGAAAAATATAATATACAAAGTGTTTGATCCATTAGTTTTAATCATAATTATTGTACTATGTTGGAGAACAATTATGAAAATCTATATGGATATTAACCAATTTTCTTAACTTTCACATTCATTCCAACCAACATAAATTTCAATGAGTGACAATGAGAATTAATTACTCAAATTAAAGAAAATGTGAAAATACTTGCCAATCAATTTATATGCATAGATCCCTCCCTGTTGGGGGTGAAAGCTGAGGAATACAATGGGTTTGGGGACTGTGTCTGCCAACTTTAGGATATAATCACATTAAATGGAGGGGGTGGCATGGATACCCCTATGCATGAATAAACATGTGAGTTATTCATAACCCAATTGTCATGGGTTGTAGAATTATGAAAATTAAGGGAGGCTGGCACTTTTGACTGTAAGGTAGAGCTAATAAGAGATAGACCAGGGCCCTGACAAAGGTGGTTTGCCTTGGTGCTAGTGAGAGTCTTGAGAGGCCTGTGAGAAACTGGTTTCCATCGAAGCTTGGAAACTTCTCTCTAGAATCCAATAGGGACATTTTGGAGAGAATTGCAATAAGATTGAATATGTTAGCAAGTTACTTGGGTGAGATCTTGGAGTTGGAGCTCAAGGATTCAAGGATACAAAATTCTACAAGATCATATGGAATCTCTCCCATAGAAGACAATGGTTTCTTGGGTGCTCTTACAGAAACTTTCATGCAAGTGTCTTCTCCTATAACACAACCTTGGTGTGTAGAGGTTATCAGTACATGGGTAACCCTAAACTCCTCTTGTAATCTTGTTAATTTATCTGCATATCTACTTGGAGTTTGGTATATATGTATTCTAGTATGGGTTAGAGGTCTGGTGATAATTCTGTATCTTTTTCTTAGTCTAGACAATGGGGTGGTGTCCTTACACTGTGGTGTTTTTCATCTCAAAATATTATACCCTACATATATCAGTGTTTCCCTTTTGATTGTTATTGGATGTAGATATTCTTGGGCTGGGTTCTAGTCCTCCTATGTTATCACATTTTAGTCATATCACTGGTCCTGGTTTTCTTTAACCTCTTCATTCAACCCTTTGTCATAATTCACACCCATTTTGACACCAGTTACAGACACTTGACAGTTAATATGTAATGCCAAAGGATGATAAGTCAGAATGGGGAGGGGGGGAGGCTGTTACCCCCAGGGGAAAAATTAAACCCAATAGAAGGCCCAAGAGGCTGCGAAAACATATCATTCAATTGTCCCCCCTAAAACTCGAAATGAAAATCGTCAACTGGAGACCTCCACTGTTAAGGAAAAACAAGATTTCTCACTAATATTATAGAAGAAGGTTGTCACTAGGTTCTTGATCTTGGTCACACCATGGGAAGGAAGAAGAAATATTTTGATGTTATATTGACATACTAGGAAATGAAAGCCCTGTTGGGCAGGGTGCTCATAGAAAAACAAAAGGAAATATATAATGTATTTGTAAGCTTGGAAGATGTCAAACATGTATAGAGGAATTAGTGAGTGTGCTTAGAAATAATGGATGCTATAATATCTCACATCAAGCACCAAATCCAATGTTCTCTTGCTCCCTCAGCTCCTCCAGGATTCAATGCCAGAGATCTATCACTTGTTACCTCGTTAACGTCTTAATTTCCTACATGATAGTTGGTAGTTTTTTTATTTATAACTCAATAGTAGATACTTTAGTTATGCCAAAGCTATTAAATCTATTAGAATTTTGGACAAATTACTCTATTAATAGGTGGTAAAAAAATCTCGTTTCCCGTAGGGAAGATTGAGACCACATATGGTAAAACATGTTTAAACTGGTTGGCTATATAATTCATTTGGTTGACATGATTTTGTGAGGCAATACAACTTTAAATTACAAAAAAAATTATATGCATAGATCCCGTTACATTTTATTATCAATTTGGGGTACATAAGCTTGTGAGATGCAAACATTGTATGTATAGGATCAGATCATGAATGATTCCAATTCTATAAAACAACTTTACAATTTAATGTTCCAAGAAACACAATTGCAATAAAATCTAACCAAGCAAAAATTAAAATTCTATATAGGTTTATTTGATCATTTGGTGTATATTTATGACAACAATTTATAGGCATCAATCATGACTCTTTGATTTTCTCAGAGGCATTCAAATGGTTTTGTGATACCATCAAAAGCACTTTCATTCTTCATCCTTAAATGTCTAACATCTATGGGGAATCCACAATTTCACAATTAAATCCTAAAATCTGACCAGACATAAATTAAAAAGCTATTGAGGTTTATTTGATCATTGGGATTATGTTTCTGAGAGAACTTTATGGGCACAATCAAAATCATTTTTTTGACTTAGAGGAATTCAAATGGTTTTATGATAACTTGAGAATCTCTTTTTTTCTTCAACCTTTAGTGTCTAACTTCTATAGGGAATCCACACTTTTCCAATTGAAGGCTAAACTCCAACCAAATAGAAATTTAAATTCTATAAAGGTTTATTTGATCGCCGATATTATGTTTACAAGAGAACTTTACAGGTATTGATCACATTTTTTTTTCTTTACAGAGGCATTCAAATGATTTTATGATACCTTGAGATGCACTTTCACTCTTCGACCTTTAGTGTTTAACTTCTATAGGAAATCCACATTTTTGCAATTAAAGTAAAGAATTCATGTTTTAAAATGATAAAATTTTGAATGTTGATATCCAAATAAAAGACAAAAATGTAAATCTATATAATTTAACTAATCTATCTAATAAAGAAATGAGTTGCAATGGAAACCTTTTAGGGGACCCTTCCTAATTGACTTGTGTTGCAAAGAGAGTTTAGATAATTGCAACTTGATTAGATAAAATCCTCAGAACATCATCAACCTTGTATTAAAGGACTATTAATGGGACTAAATAGTAACAAACTATTAATATCCAAGGCATACTATTAATAGAAATAAAGAATGACAAACTATGCAAAGAGAAATACTAATAAATTGTATTCTATTCCATTGTAATCTCCACACATGCTCCAATATTCCTCCCTTTGAAATGGAAAATGCATTCATATTTATGCATAAACTTGTTTTGAAAATAGGATAAACAATAATTAATTTAGATCCATAAATCACTCTTGTGATTACAACCATTTACTAATAAGTAGAAACTACAAATAAACTAGTAAATACTTACAAGATCATTCCTAATAATTCGAAATTAATAAAACTAATCTTTTTATGATCCAATATTCTTTCCACATCTAAGATTGTCGATGATGATAAATCCTTAATGGTTGAGTATGAAATTTGAATTTGAGACTAGGTGGTAAAAATGTGCATTGTTGGAATCTCCAAACATACCTATAATCATCACTAAACGCATCCAATTTTGAAGGATAAGTGAAAAAAAGTTATTTCTCTAAGATTTAATCATAAACTCACCTAAAATACTAAAATAAATGAATTGGAAAATATATATCGTAATCCCACATAAAAGCATTAAAATGATCTGAATACAAGGTTTTTTTTTTTTTTTGTAAGCTAACACAAATTTTTTCTATTAATATGTTGACGGTGCTAGATGCACCAACATTCAAGGGGTATCTTTGATATGAAGTGCCAGTTAGACTTCACACTGTTTGGAGTAGGATACCCATTCATAATACGATCTAGTTGCCGAAGTAGTGGGTTTTAATGATGTGCCTTGGCTGCAGTAACACATAGAATGGTGTATTCGTGACTTTGGTGAAATGAGTGTGTGACTCTGTGAAGGGTGAAGGGAGATGCATGAAAGGTTATAAAAAAACTAAGGGGAAGTGAGTGAGACCCTTATCTTGTAATAGTACACAACTTGAAAGGAACACAAAAGCATAAAAGTAATAGCAAGTTAGCCTACAAAATGGTTCACAAGTTAACCATGATTGAAATATACAACAACACACATTCAAAAAGATTCATACTAATGCAAACAAAATAGTTCATAAGCATTAGCGTAAGTGAAACAACATATATTTCAAACACAACAATAATAGTCCTACTATAATCACAACATATGCATGAAAACATGCCAGCTCTGAGCTTTTATTAAAGTGAAAGTGTTGGGTGTGGAGTCTGATTATCTTCTGTATTCAAAGGTATCACCACATTGGACCTGAAAATATTCACTGTAGGGGGGGTCTGGGGGGGTGGCTGCGACCTTTGGGAGCCCCCTTGGCGGGGG
>APFE030678641.1:336226-389131 GCA_000404065.3 Pinus taeda
AGGAACACCACAAGAAAATGGTGTGTCAAAAAGGATGAACAGGACAATCATGGAGCATGCAAGGTGCATGAGATTGCATGCAGGATTGCCTTTACAATTTTGGGCAGATGTTGTAAACACTGTTGTTTTTATAGTAAAGAGAGGGCCTTCAAGTTCCTTGGATGGTGGTATTCCAAAGGAGACATGGACAGGTAAAAAGGTAAACTACTCTTTTTTAAAGACTTTTGGTTGTGAAGCCTTTATCCACATTAATAAAGAAAAAATAACAAAACTTGAGGCAAAATCAAAGAAATGTACCTTTATTGGATATGGTGTTAATGATTTTGGTTATCGCTTTTATGATTATGAAAAAAAAAATCATTAGGAGCAGAGATGTCATATTCAATGAAAAGGTTTTGTATAAGGATTAGTTGCAGGAAAAGAAATAGGAAAAATAAACTAGAGAATACACAGTGCTTGACGAGATCACAGAAAAATAGATGGTGCCTGAAAATCATAATGATCAACAACCAGAACAACAACAAGCACCTCAAACACCTAGAAGTGGTGTTAGAAGATCTACCAGGATAAGTAGATCCCCAAAATGATACTCTACTTCATTATATTATGTATTGTTGACTGATTCTGGTGAACCAGAATGTTATGAAGAAGAAGTACAGGTAGAAACCAGGAAGAAGTGGGAGCAAGCCATGAAAGAAGAGATGGACTCCTTAGCACATAACTAGACTTGGGACTTAGTCAGGTTGCTTGCAGGTAAAACAACATTGCAAAATAAATGGGCTTACAAGTTGAAGAAAGAAGATGGAGGTAGAAAAAGGTATAAAGCTAGACTTGTGGTGAAAGGGTTTGCACAGAAAAAGGGTATAGACTTTGATGAGATATTTTCTCCTGTTGTTAAAATGGCTTCAATTTGAACTATTTTAAGTTTAGTAGCAACTGAAGATTTGCAGTGCAGTTAGATGTAAACATAGCCTTTCTCCATGGGGATTTGGAGGAAGAGATATATATGTAGTAGCCACAAGGATATGAGGTAAAAGGGAAGGAGAAATTGGTGTGCAGGTTGAAGAAGAGCTTGTATGGCTTAAAATAAGCTCTAAGGCAGTGGTATCTAAAGTTTGATAGGTTTATGTATGAACAAGGTTATACTAGATGTCACTCTGATCATTGTGTTTATCTCAAAAGGAAAAATGATGGCAGCTATATTATATTGTTATTGTATGTAGATGACATGCTTGTTGCGGGTTCTAACATGCAGGAAATAAATGCGCTCAAAAGAAAATTGGTAAACTCATTTACAATGAAGGATTTGGGTGTTTCAAAACAAATATTTGGTATGAGAATAACTAGAGACAGGAAGAATCGCAAATTAACATTGTCTCAAAGTGAGTACATATAAAAGTGTTAAAAAGGTTTAATATGTAGAATGCAAAACCAGTTAGTATACCTTTGGCTAGACATTTCAAATTAAGTAAGGAGGAGTGTCCCAAGACTCAGGAAGAAATGGCTCATATGTCTAAAGTTCCATATGCATCAGCAGTTGGAAGCTTAATGCATGCAATGGTCTGCACAAGGCCTGGTATTTCACATGCAGTGGAGTTGTAAGAAGGTACATGAACAATCTAGGAAAAGAACATTGGATGGCAGTGAAGTGGATTCTCAGGTATTTGAGAGGTACCACAAATCAAGAATTATGCTTTGGTGGTTCAAACATTGCTCTATAGGGATATGTTGATGTAGATATGGAGAGTGATAGAGATAACAGGAGAAGCACAATAGGTTATGTGTTTACTCTAGGTGGAACAACTATCAGTTGGGTCTCAAAACTACAAAGTGTTGTTGCAATCTCAACAACAGAAGCATAGTATGTTGCTACTACAGAGGCTAGTAAAGAAATGATTTGGTTACAAAGGTTTCTAGATGAATTGGGTAAGAAGCAGGAGTTGGGAAAGTTATGCAGTGACCACCAGAGTGCCATACATATTGCAAAGAACTCTGCATTTCATTCCAAGACTAAACATATATATCTCAAGTACCATTTCATATGGTTAGCGTTGGAAGATGGACAATTGAATTTGGAAAAGATACACACTAGCTAGAATCTTGCAGATAAGTTAACAAAAGTTGTAACCAGGGAGAAACTGAGAATTTGCTTAGTTTCAATTGGTCTTCAAGTATGATGAAGAAGATGAGAAATATCCAGGTCTAAAGTGGAGTTATTTTCCAGCAAATGAAGCAGTGGTGGAGTTGCTATAATCAGTCTCCAAGTGGGAGATTTTTGGGTGTGGAGCCTGATTATCTTTTGTATTCAAAGGTATCGCCGCGTTGGACCCCACTTCGTGATGGGGCGACAACACCGCCCATAAAATATTCGCTACAGGAGGGTTCAGGGGGGGTGGCTGCCACCTTTGGGAGCCCCCCCTGGCGGGGGAATCATGGGCAGCACCCCTGAAGCTAAGAATAGATGTAAAATTTCCTTGTAAAATGTTGTAATTTCGTAGTCAATCTGGGCCATTCATTAGGCAGAGATCTGACGATAGAAGTTATGTTTAATTTAGGGATTTTTGCCCTAGAAGGCAACCCATCGCTATATATAAGGGAATTTTATTGCGTCTATGTATATTTGTATTCTAAGTGAGGAAGAGAGGAGATTGATAGCAAAAAGGGAATTACCGCAGATCTGCTATAGGTTGTATCTCTTCAATTTGCTAGATAATATAAAAGGAAGGAATGGCTATTTCTCCATGGACGTAGCCCAAGCTGGGTGAACCACGTATATCTGTGTCTCTCTTGTTTTATGCATTTTCTGTGTTTATATTTATGCAATATTTTATGTGTTCCATTGCTTTTTAATATATAATTCTCTAACTAAAAGTTCCAAGCATACATATACCATTGACGAACCACTAGCCCCAATAGTGGAACATGAAGTCTACACCTACTACTCTAGATAAATATACTCCCTATATGTTATGGAGAAGCCAAATCTCTCAACAAAACTCCTAAGCTCCTGATCCTAAGCTAGAGCCTAGCCAAAAGCTTAGCTCCCAAAAGCCCTTTACATGAGTTATGAGGACATATTTATAACAAAAGGGGTCACTATTCATCTCCCTTTTATGACTCTTGGACTTTCCTCATGACTCTTAAACTTCATTAAAAACTGAATCTTCACATTCCATAACTACCACTTGGAATTTCACTCACAAATTAATTACAAAATAATATTACAATATACTTGTACCCATATAGGAAAAAATTGGGTAGAGCCAACTGGATAGCCTAATAAGTAAAATGAGTTAAGCTTGAGTTTGGGGAAACTCAAACTCAACAACTTCAACTTGTACATTCTCGATAAAATGATGGTGCTAATATTTGTACTGAGAGATGACTTCCCCAAAATGTGTGATGGGGTCAGGCTAGAAGCGGACTCTAGCCTCCATCGCATCCAGGTACACTGATTTGGAACCAATCAGAGTTTCCTTCTTGAGCAGGAGAAGCATGGTATTGATATGGACAAGGCCACCAATGTACTTCTGCATATTTTTCCTATTCACTTCAAGATATTTCTTGATAGAAATCTTTCTGAACCAATCTAAGTATTCTTCAACCTCCCATGTGACCTAGTTCTCGTGTTTGGCTTAAGCGAGTAAGCCAACTCATGGGATCCTATGCAATTTCACCATGAAATCCAAGCTGTTGTACAATCATGCATATGGGTCTTGAATATTGGTGATGAATGAGGTGAATTGTTTGTTACTTTGATGATCATCCACACTTGTGATTACTACAAATCTACCTGTTGCCTTGTTTTCTTTGACAATTCAGATGGTGCCCCTTTGTATTGCATTGACCACTCATTCACGATAGTGATGGTTGTAAGGATAGCCTTGAGGGCTTTAGAATTATCCTTACACTTATGTTACATGTCATGTAAGCGAACAACTACTTTATGCACAGTGACGAGCTCCTCATAAAGGCTCCACATGGTTTCTCCTAATGTCAATACTTGACCAAGTATGGTTGCCTTAAGTTCCTCTAGATATACTTGTGTGGGAGTTGTATTCTGGATCTCTGACCAAAGCTGTTCAACTTCTTGCCTCGCAACCTCTAATTTATTTACCAGTTATTTTTTCTCGACCATAAGATACATCGTGTTTGACTTCATAGTGCTTGTGAAGGCCAAGTTGGTTGCAGCAATGGAATTTGGATTCCTTATGGTGTCTGTCACAATCACCCTTTCTCTGATGAATGCAAGAGATGCAAGATTTTCCAATAAATATTTCTTCCTTTCTTGTACAATCTTCTTCTAAAGCTCCTCATATGTCAGATTGCACATGTCCATGACTAGATCATCATCAATAGGAAAAATTTCCTCTTCCTCACTGGTAGCTTGCTATGCTGTTGGAGGAGGGGGAGACTAAATGGTGACATGATGAGTGCTCGACATTAGATCAACATCTTCTTTCAATGGCTCTACTTCCACCTAGATGTATTGAATCACAATCAAATTCTAAATTTCTTGAGCGAGCTCCTTATCCTGCAACTATTCACTCTCCTCTTTTAGTAGTTGATTATTCTCTTGTTCCTCAACTTGTTTTTGTGCTTATTCTTCTTCTTCTATAATCTACTTTTCCTCTTCTTCTTATCTCCACATTTCTTCTTCGAATCTCCTTTGCTCTTGTTCTTCCCTCTACTCCTTCTCTTCCTCCTGCTTCCTATGTTTTCTCCTCTTTTCTGCTACTATGGCCACTTTCAGAATGATTGGATTTGCTTTCATCCTGTGACTATGCTCTTTCACTGGATTGTGTGCAACTTTACTCTTGCCCTTTTATTGCACTGGATTTCTCCTCTTGTTGGGCAGTGGATCCCCCCATAGTGGGTTTTTGGGCCTTGAAGCCAGAATTTTGGTAAAGTGTAATGTAAAGACCCCGTGAAATGCGGGCGGGGAGCGTGAGAGTCTAGGGTTGTCTACCCTAAAATAATATAATTTAATGTATGGTATGTCGGCCTACCCATGGTCCACGGACCATGGGATTGTATAAATAGAGCAAGGATCTAAGTGTAAAGGGAGTCATATGATTTTTGGGATGATGAATTAGCTCTGAGTCGGTAATTTCGAGTCTTGGGTTGTAGTAGTAGGAAGAGGCTCTACAGCTGAGTGCGCAGAGGCATAGTGGAGTCTGCAGTTGTGTGCATAGACCCCCGCAACTGAGTGCACAGGGCGGAGTTTGGATTTTACTTGGACAAAGAATTAATCAAAGATAATTTTGTTGGCATTATGACACAGATTTGGCACTATGACATAGGTGTTGTCCTTGATGGCAACTCACTCTGATGATAGATCACAGTTCAAACTCAGAGAATGAAGAAAGAAAGGTATACATAGGTTCCCCATTGACCAAGTTGCATGTACATGTGGGTTAGTAGACCAAAAGGAGCATATAATGTACACACACACTTTCAAAGAAGGAAAGGTGCGTACATGATGTAAAACTAAGTTTTGGTTCGTGGTATTTGGTCCATGGTATTTTGATCCATGGTATTGGTCCAAGGTATCTGGTCCAGAGTGTTGACCCCAGGTATTTGGTCCAAGGTATTGGTCCTAAGTGGTTTTGGTCCATGGTATTGAGTAAGGCCTAATACTATAAAAGGAGGAGAAGTTCATTAGGCAAAGGCACTCAAGTATTGAATATCTGATGAAGAGCAAGATCTAGCATACAGGTTATTGGGTTATGGTGCATAGCTGGATCTAGACCAAGGATGAACCTTAGTGCTTGATGAAGGATAAGATCTAATGATGGGTCATGATCTTAAGGCTTGAAGTGAAGTATCGTTATGTGGTTTTTGATCATTTATCTGAATAACTGGCGCATGTTGTAGTTTGTAAATATGATGATCTGGGTATAACTGAAGTCTGAAATTGTTGTAAAGTTTAAATCATCATTTACAGATCTGTAAGCAGGTTCACTTTAGAAAAGGGGCGTATACATGCTAGTTCTACATATCAAAACAACATATACATCTTAAATTTGATTTGCAGATCTGTATGCAGGTTCGCCTTGAGAAAAGAGTGTATGCACGCAGGTTCGACACATTGAAGTAGCGTATACCTCATAAAATTTATTTTAGCTACTTTTGTTTGTTGTTGCAGTGTTATGGGTTTTGGTTACTGTGTTCTAGTTACTGTATTCTGGTTATAGCATTCTGAAAAGTGATTGATTGGTTCAGTTGTGATTGGTGCAAAGGATATTAGTTGATGCAAATATATTTGATGTTTGATTAATGGATCCAGTCTGAAAATTTATGAAATGTGGTCCCTAGAAGAAAAGGGAAGGTTGTAGCCTTCTGTAGGCTAGCACCTATGTACTAGTACACATATCAACCTGTACAAGAGCTAGGGGGTTGTAGCTCCCTTCTAGGAGAAGCTGGATAATGAGAGAAGGTTGTAGCCTTCTACAGGTAGAAGCCTGCATACTGGTATAAGACTGCACTAGTACAAAAATTGTAAAAAGAAGTTTCTAATTTAAAAATAAGATAGAGACGATTACAGCAAGTGGTTTTCACCCACATTGGGTTTCCACCTTATATCTTGTGTTCTTATGTGTGATTTTCTGTTTTGT
Organism: Pinus taeda; assembly: GCA_000404065.3. NCBI lineage: Eukaryota > Viridiplantae > Streptophyta > Pinopsida > Pinales > Pinaceae > Pinus > Pinus taeda. The sequence continues at coordinate 342,844 of APFE030678641.1, forward strand.
TTTTACTACACTTGGTTACTATTTATATGGTTCTGATGCACTGATTAAAGATCAACATATGATAAATTAACTGAATCATAAGTCTATAGGATATACGCTAGTTGCCTTAATCACAGTTGCATATACACGCGAGTTCCATTAATTGAAGTAGTGTATATGAATCTGATTATAAAAATGAAAAATTATTGACTTGCTAATACTGATTCACCCCCCCTCTCTCTCAGTATTATCTCCAACTATTGGTATCAGAGCAAGTCCTTCAGAAGAAGCTTGATCGCTTGAAGGAAGATCTATCATCATGAGTAACTATGAAAGAGAGGGATCCAATAGACCACCAATATTTGATTGGAGAAACTTCATTTATTGGAAGGTAAGAACCACAACCTATCTTCAATCTCTTGGAACAAATGTCTGGGAAATTGTGGAAGGAGGATATACATTTTCGTTAGCAATTCCTATAGATATGGTAGGTAAAAAGCAATATGAAACCAATGGCAAGGTTGACAATACATTATTGTGGAGTCTGTCACAATCAGAATTTGTCAAAGTTATGCAGCTCACAATCGCCAAAAATATATGGGACAAGATAGTTCTAAGCTATGAAGGAGACAATCAGGGAAAACATGCAAAACTGCAAACTCTTAGAATTCAATATGAAACTCTCAAAATGCACAATGATGAAAGTATAGCTAGTTACTTCTTATGTATAGATGAGATTGTTAATTGCATGAAGAACTTGGGTGAAGAGATAAAAGAAGTTAGTTTAGTTGAAAAGGTTTTAACATCCTTGTCTACTAAGTTTGAATCAAAAGTATCTGCAATAGAAGAAAAGTAGGATCTTCAGACTATTACTATGACACAACTGCACAAAATCTTAATTGCTTTCAAAATGAAAAAAGGAGGTCCATCAGATATGATAGAAGCCACATTCGAAGCTTCAGGAAGAGAAGAACTCAATGAATCAGGACATATTTCAGAAGGAGAGGAAGAATCAAACTTTTTCAAGAACCTTCAACAAGGTTCTGGATGATTCAGAGGTAAACTACCCTTCAAATGTTTTTCTTGAGGAAGAGTCAATCATTATGCTACCAAATGTCCTCATAAAGATAAGCTTGATAAAGGTAAGGAATCAACAAAATGGAATAGAAATCAAAGTATAAGTAAGAAGAGCTACTATATGCATGAAGATAGCGATGGCTTATCAAATAGTGATAAAGATGAAAATAGTAATGAATATAGACTTCTGATGGCTTTTGAAGATGATGATTTCCTAGATGCTTTAGATGAAGGTGACCTTTATGAAGAAGTCTCTAAACTCAAAATCTATTTAGAAGAAAATAATATGATTATAGATACTCTGATGTTCCAACTTGCTGAAAGAGAAAAACACAATGAAAAACTAGAATGTGAAATTGTGGGTCTAAGAAAGGATATTGAGAAAACAAAAGCTCTCAATCAAGAATAGCTACTATACGCATGAAGATAGCGATGGTTTATCAAATAGTGATAAAGATGAAAATAGTAATGACTATAGAATTCTGATGGCTTTTGAAGATGATGATTTCCTGGATGATTTAGATGAAGATGATCTTTATGAAGAAATCTATAAACTCAATATCTGTTTAGAAGAAAAGAATATGATTATAGATACTCTGACATTCCAACTTGCTGAAAGAGAAAAACACAATGAAAAACTAGAATGTGAAATTGTGGGTCTAAGAAAGGATATTGAGAAAACAAAAGCTCTCAATCTTAGATTTGCTAAAGGATCAGAAACCTTAAATGAAATTATCAAAGTGCAATGTTCTCCTCCGATAAATACAGGTCTTGGATATACTGAAGAAGCATCCCAAGCACAGAAGCCATCAACTTCCACTAAAAGCTATCTTGATGCTGCAAAAAGAAGTGAACAGTTTGATAATCGACAACAAAGGCATAAAGCAAATCACCAGGTAAATCAGGCTCAATTTACTTCAAGGATGAACATAAGCTACATCCAACCTCAGGTAAATCATACTCAATTTGTTTCAAGGAGTATCAATAGCAACTACAATCACTAGGTCAATGGATTCGATAATCACAGGAACTTATTTAATGGCCAATGTTTCTCATGTCATAACTTTGGACACAAAGTTGCTCAATGTGTTGCTTACAATACCATCATGACTAGAGAAGCATGAAATCAAAGGAATGTAATAGGGATCATGAAGTGGACCTACAATAACTTTTCTCTTCTTGAAAATGAAATAGAATGCTTTATCTGCAACAACTTCGGTCATGAAGAATATGAATGCAGGAGAAAATTTTGGCAAAAATCTTAGAAGAAGCAAACTTCATTAAATTCCAAAATATGGAGAAAGAAAGAACCACAAACAGAAAGATGTGGTATAGCCTTGTATGTAGAAGGACAAGAAAATAAATGGTACATCGACAGTGGATGCTTGAAACACATGACAGGTGATAAAGAAAAGGAAAGAAAGTCTCTTTTGGAAATGACACTCCTGCTGTCATAAAAGATAAAGGTTCTGTTCTCTTAAAAGAAAAAGTTAAAGCTGGGAATGTTATGAATGTTGATGGTCTAAAGCATAACCTATTGAGTGTCAGTCAAATGTGTGATCAAGGAAATGAAGTAGTATTTCGATCAAATGGATGTGTTGTTCTTGAGCTTGGTACATGAGAAACTGTGATCAAAGGTATAAGAACTCCAAACAACTTATACATACTCAAGGGAGGACAACAACAATGCTATCTAAGAGAAAACGATGAACATTGGCTATGGCACAGAAGATTGGGGCATCTAAGCTTCTCTCAAATAAGAAAAGCATGCATATTCCGGGCTGTTCGTGATCTTCCTGATATCAGCGTCCTATAAAATACAATATAAAAATCATGTCAATTTGGTAAGAAAACTAGAGCGCACTTCCCTAAAAGGGAAGGACCTGCTAGTAAGCCTCTTGAACTTGCTCATACTAATTTATGTGGACCATCAAGGAAAAAGTCACCTCGTGGAGAGGAATACTTTATATTGTTCATTTATGATTTTACCAAAATGTGTTGGATAGGGCTTCTAAAGCATAAAGATGAAGCATTTGAAAAATTCAAAGCCTTCAAAGCCTTGGTTGAAAATGAATCAGATCACAAAATTAAATGCCTCAGATCTGATGGAGGAGGGGAATTTACCTCGGATGAATTCTTTGACTTTTGTGAAGAACATGGAATAAAAAGGCAATTCTCCACTGCAAGGACTCCTCAGCAAAATGGAGTGGTAGAAAGGATGAATAGAACTATTCAAAAAATGGCTCGTGCTATGCTAGATGAGTCTGGAACTCCTGCAACCTTCTGGGGTGAATTTGCATTCACTGCCATCACCATTCTCAACCAAGAAAATGTTCGGGTAAATAGCATGCAAACTCCACATGAACTTTGGTATGGTAAGAATCCTACTGTAAAATACTTCAAAGTTTTTGGAAGCAAATGTTACATTAAAAGGACTGATGAAAAACTTGGCAAGTTTGAACCTAGAGTAGATGAAGGCATTCTCCTTGGTTACTCTTCCTGAAGTAAAGGATATAAGTGTTATAATAAAAGACTTGGGAAAATTATTGAAAGTATTGATGTTGTGGTTGAAGAAGCATGCAAAAATCCAAAGCAGGTAAAAACCGAAGATTGTGGAGAAGAAGAGGATTATCCTCCCACAACAAATCAGACTAATTCAGAAGAAGAAACCAATGAAGCACCAGAAGAACAGATAATGGAAGAAAAAAAGACTCCATCTAGGTTTGTTCAGAAAAATCATCTAGAGACTCAAATTTTGGGATAGAAAGAGGCAGGTGTGCAGACAAGAAGAACTATTACAGAAGCTTCAAGATATCTAGCATTGCTTTCCTCCATCGAACCTCAAAATGTAAATGAATCATGCAAAGATGAATGTTGGGTCAAGGCAATGAATGAAGAACTTGAGAAAATTGAAAAGAATAATACTTGGGAATTAGTTCCTAGACCTCATGATAAGAATATCATAGGAACCAAATGGATATTCAAAAACAAGCTAAATGAAAATGGAGAAGTTATTAGAAATAAGGCCAGACTTGTTTGTAAAGGATACGCTCAACAAGAAGGTATAGATTTTGAAGAAACTTTTGCACCTATTGCTAGACTTGAAGCCATAAGAATGTTCCTTGCTCTTTCTAGTTTTCAGAAATTCAAAGTGTACCAAATGGATGTAAAATCTAGCTTTCTTAATGAGACTTAGAAGAAGAAGTATATATTGAGCAACCAGACGGAGTCATTCTTGGAAATGATGCAAAAATTGTATGTAGACTCAGAAAGGCTATCTATGGTCTAAAACAAGCCCCAAGGGACTGGTATTACCGTATTTACAAATACCTCCATCAACAAGGTTTTTCAAAAGGATCAACTGATAGCAATCTATATACAAAGATTGATAATAATAAATTGCTAATACTTGTTGTGTATGTTGATGATATCATTTTTGGTAGCAATGAAGAAGCCATGAGTTGGAATTTTGCTTCGGTAATGCAACAAGAATTTGAAATGTCCCTGCTTGGTGAGCTTACATATTTTCTTGGTCTACAAGTTCAACAAAATAAAGATGGTATTTTTCTACCACAAACCAAATATCTCAAGCAGATCTTGAAAAAAAAAGGCATGGAAGATTCAAAACCAGTATGTACCCCAATGATAACAGGATGCAGTCTCAGCTCAAATGATGAATCAACAAAAATACATCAACCAACCTACAGATCCATGATTGGCAGTATGCTTTATCTAACAGGCACCCGACCAGACATCATGCATGTAGTGGGAACAGTTGGAAGATTCCAAGCAAATCTAAAGGAATCACACCTTCAGGCAGTCAAAAGGATTTTCAAATATCTTCAAGGAATAGATAATTTTGGTTTATGGTATCCTAGAGATTCAGATCTTACACTTCACGCATATACATACGCAGATTGGGCAGGAAGCGTTGATGATGGAAAAAGCACTAGTGGTGGTGCATGCTATACGGGTTCTAGATTAGTGTCTGGGTTCAACAAGAAACAAAGTTCAATTGTATTATCTACAGCTAAAGCAGAATATGTGGCTGCTACATCTTGCTGCACACAACTGCTACATCTTGCTGCACACAACTCCTTTGGATGATGCAAACATTGAAAGACGTTCAGATCACATGTACTCCACCCATCTCCATTCTATGTGGTAATACAAGTGCCATCAATATTTCAAAGAATCCAGTCATGCATTCCAAGACCAAGCACATACCCATCAAATATCATTTTCTACGTGAACAAGTGCTTGAAAAAAAGGTCAAATTGGAGTATGTTCCCTCCAAAGAACAAGTTTCTGATATATTCACCAAACCACTGCCTAGAGAGACATTTGAATATCTCAGACAGAAGCTTGGAGTAGTTGATGCATCATCCTACTGTTTAAACTTATTTGTTTCAAAGAAAAGTGGTTATACACGAGTTTCATGAAGCGTAGTCACGTACATATGCAGGTTTCTATAGATACAGTCATGTACATGTTGGTTTGAAGAAAAGAAGTGGGCCAGACTCAGGATAAAAGGAGTCTAATATGGGTCTAACAGTGATCATCAGGCACAGATTCATGGGGAGCATATACAGTTTCTAATAATGCATTGTTGGCATTATCTTAGAAGATCTTGGTACAAATTCACAACTGTTTCAGATTTAGGTGGAATAGGTTTAGGGGGAGATCATGGTTGCTGGTTTAGATGCTGATTAACAGATGCTACTGATGATAGTTGCTGATGACTATCATGGTCTTGTTTCAGATATTTGGTCTCTATGTCATGTATATATATATTTTTAATTTCAAGGTCATGAAACGACCTATTTTGTTACCCCACTATGCATGGTATGGATGATGTAATGTTCTTGTTTTGACCTATATAAACAATTGGTATATCCCCACTTGGTTGGGATATGGATGTATGTATGAGTCATTGGTGATAGGAAGGTCATTTATGATGTATGTATAGAGTCATGTTCTTCTTTTAGAACATCTTTTTGTAGATATTTAGGGGGAGCATGGAGCTCAATCAACACACTTTAGCATATCAGAGAAATCTGCATGAACTCAGGGGGAGCATAACCCTTTTCCCTTGATGACAAAGGGGGAGAGTGACTTGGGGTTGCCATCAAGTCCAAAGGGGGAGATTGTTGGCATTATGACACAGATTTGGAACTATGATACAGGTGTTGTCCTTGATGGCAACTCACTATGATGACAGATCGCAGTTCAGACTCACAGAATGAAGAAAGAAAGGTATACGTAGGTTCCCCATTGACCAAGTCACGTGTACACACGGGTTAACAGACCAAAAGGAGCGTATAACGTACACACACATTTTCATGGATGGAAAGGCATGTACATGATGGAAAACTAAGTTTTGGTCCGTGGTATTTGGTCCATGGTATTTTAATCCAAGGTATCTGGTTCGGAGTGTTGACCCCAAGTATTTGGTCCAAGGTATTGGTCCTAAGTGGTTTTGGTCCATGGTATTGAGTAAGGCCTAAGACTATAAAAGGAGGAGAAGTTCATTACGCAAAAGCACTCAAGTATTGAATATCTGATGAAGAGCAAGATCTAGCATATAGGTTATTGGGTTATGATGCATAGCTAGATCTGAACCAAGGATGAACCTTAGCACTTGATGAAGGATAAGATCTAATGATGGGTCATGATCTTAAGGCTTGAAGTGAAGTATCTTTATGTGGGTTTTGATCATTTATCTGAATAACTGGTGCATGTTGTAGTATGTAAATATGATGTTCTGGGTATAACCGAAGTCTGAAATTGTTGTAAAGTTTAAATCATCATTTACAGATCTGTATGCAGGTTCACTTTAGAAAAGGCGCATATACACGCTGGTTCTACATATCAAAACAATGTATACATCTTAAATTTGATTTGTAGATCTGTACGCAGGTTTTCTTTGAGAAAAGAGTGTATGCACGCAGGTTTGACACATTGAAGTAGCATATACCTCATAAAATATGTTTTAGTTGCTTCTGTTTGCCGTTGTAGTGTTTTGAGTTCTAGTTACTATGATTTGGTTACTGTATTCTGGTTACAACATTTTGAAAAGTGATTGATTGATTCAGTTGTGATTGGTGCAAAGGAAATTGGTTGATGCAGATATATTTGATGTTTGATTGATGGATCCAGTCTGAAAATTTATGAAACGTGGTCCCTGGAAGAAAATGGAAGGTTGTAGCCTTTTGTAGGCCGACGCCTACATACTAGTACACATATTAGCTAGTACAAGAGCTAGGGGGTTGCAGCTCCCTTCCAGGAGAAGCTGGAGAATGAGAGAAGGTTGTAGCCTTCTACAAGTAGAAGCCTATGTATTGGTATAAGGCTACAAAAATACATAAATTGTAAAAAGAAGTTTCTAATTTAAAAATAAGATAGAGACGATTGCAACAGGTGGTTTTCACCCACATTGGGTTTCCACCTTATATCTTGTGTTCTTGTGTGTGATTGTCTATTCTGTTTTTACTGCACCTGGTTACTATTTATGTGGTTCTGATGCACTGATTAAAGATCAACATATGATGAATTAACTGAATCATATGTCTGCAAGATATATGTTAGTTGTCTTAATCACAGTTTTGTATACACGTGAGTTCCATTAACTGAAGTAGCGCATATGAATCTGATTATGAAAATGAAAAATTATTGACTTGCTAATACTGATTCACCCCCCCCTCTCAATATTATTTCCAACAAAGTTGATTTTGGAATATTCTCTGTCTATGCTTCTGTTATATTTATGCATCTCTTTATAGTTTTATGATTGCGTGCACATGTTATGAATGTTGAATGATTAATGAGAATATTGGGCCCACATGATTAAGTTAAGATCTATAATCATAGCACAGTAAGGATAAAGGATCTAGACAACACCTCTTCATTCTCTTTACAGAGCTGCACAGAAGCAGTTGCATAAGTTGCGAAGGGTAGACGACTGAGTGGAGCAGCGCAAGCGCACAGGTTCGGTTCACAAACTTCCTAGACTTCATCAAGACATCCCTAAGATGTAGAAACCTGGTTCCAACACCCTCCCATACTACCTCGAGTGAGACCTTAGTCTGCACACCGCGGATTATTGCCGAAAGGGTTGGTAGTTTTGGGATTTGTTTGGCTAAATCACTTCTGAACTTGGGTCAGGCCCCAACAAGCCAAAAAATGGTTCTATTGCTAGGACTAGGATCTACCTAAGGGATGTTTGATGTTGTGCCACTGGAACACAACAAGGAATGAAATTGAAGAGTGGTTGGACAAGAAGCTTCACGAGTTCTTGACACAAGAAAACAGAACTCTGCAGGTATCCGAGAAAAGGTGGCTAGATTGCTACATGTATACGAAAATCCACGAGATCTTCTTCGCATCTTTTCCTTCTAGACTGTACTAGTGGATCGTGAGGTTAACTGACAGCCAAGGAAGGTGTAAGCTCGACCAACTGATAGTGTGGACTTCGAAATTAGTACATAGACTAGAGGCATCCGAAGATAATATCGCGCGAGCTGTGGACCATTAGCTTGACTGGATAATAGGGGGATTTATCAATGAATTTGCAATAGAAATGACTGTGAGCTATAGCGAAGAAGAATGATGTTTTCTCAAGGGATCGCAAGTTAAGTACATTAAGTCTTTGAATACCTAGATTAAGATGTTGTTATGTGAAAAACGGGTTATGCGAATACATTAGTGTTTGGAACGACGTGGAGCAGAAAGATCTACAAAGGTAGTGGGGAATTAGGAAACAGTCCCTTGATTTCACCTTCATGAGCGAGTGAGGAAGAGCTCGCTTGGGTCTCTCCGAGAAGTGCGGTCAGTTTGATAAGGCAACACATTCCACAATTACCACCTCCACTTATGCCATCACCTGCTTCACCGCCTTCACCTCCATCTTCACCCACTCCACCTCCACCAAACCCATAGTTCAGGATGGCAAGCACGATCAAGCTACTCGTATTCAGAGGAGTAGGGAATGAGGATCCAGACCAGTTCTGGTTCGTGGTAAGAGCAGTGTGGGAAGCACAAGGGGTCACATATGAAAACATTAAGAAGGCTACATTAGTGAGCGCACTACAGGATCACGTGTTGACATGGTATATCAAGCACTCTAATGACCACCCAAATGTAGGGATAGAAGATATCCAAAATGTGTTGAATAGAGAATTTAGCCAGCCTAAATCAGAGACACAGTCAATCATTGGGTTTAAAGAGATTGCGATGCTTCCAAGCGAGACCCCCTGGGATCTGGATCAGTGATTGAAGAGTATGATCTGCAAGGCTAATATGATTCTCACAGATGCACAACATCACACATGGTTTGTGTCATCTCTAACACCACACTTGAGGACGGCGCTGTCGCAACAGAAACTCTCTACCCAGGCCGAAGCGTTGGAAATGGCGATGAGGTTGTATGAGACACCGATACAAGATCCGGGCTTGGGAGTTCAACAAATCCATGTGCAACTATAGAATCTCTACCTGGAAATGCAGAGCTTGAAGCAGGATAGGGCACCGTAGCCAGAGGCATGCGAGGAAGTATGGTGCATAAAATGCAAGGGCTAGGGCCATGACAAGGACCATTGTCCAGTATTCACGAACTACTTGGCAAGAGGGGGGCCAACGCCATTGAGACTAGAGGCACAGGCAGGGTCAAGTGTGACACCTGCATTATGGTGCACGATCTGTCAGATGGGAGGAAAACACACAATGGATAATTGTCATTTGCTGCAGAAGTATACATAGACTCCACAACAGTTGTTTTGTAATTTATGTAGGTCGGTAGGCCACGACGAGTGTAGTTGTCGTAGCTATGAGTTAATGATGGATCAGACCCTAGCCTATTAGATGCAGATAGAAACGTGAGCCCTTAACCCAGATGCGGGGATGGTGCGCGTCAGATTTCAGGGGTGAAGTCGAGGACGAGGAGGAATGGAGTTGGGAAGGGGCCGCAGATAGTTATTTTTTTACAATTGCAGAGGACTGGGGCACTACGCCCGCAATTGTACCAACCCAATGAGGCTATCCTGCTCGTACTATGCTCAGTTTGATCATGAAGCCATAGATTTTCCTACATTGATCACACAGATGCACAAGAAAGGGGTACTCCAGCCTACTCCGACTCAAAATATTCAAATGATGAGGTCTGAACCCCGCGAAGAAGACCCAAATGTGAACATGGTGCTCAGAAGTGGTGCAACCACAGGGGAGGATAAGGGGAAGCAGCCTGAGGAAGATACATAGGTTCGCAATTCTCCCATAAAGGAACCTGAGTTTGACTTGGAATGTGTAAAGGAGACGTTCATGGAAGCTAAGAAGAGCTTCGTGGAGGTATCCACTTTAGGTAGTAAGGATCAACTAGAGCTAGGGATGGATCCTTCTGTGCTTACTACCTTTTTGGATACATGCATGAAGTTGCTGCATGACAATAAGGCAATGAAGGGACTACAGGAGTTGATCACCAAGTGCGCAAGGTCAGGAGAACCGAATGTAGTCCGAAAACTGGGAAAGCATGCATTACGCACCAGGAGGGAAATGAGATTGACGACGTAGATTGGTGAGTATGAAATGGATCAGGTAATCCTAGACCTGGGTTCGGACGTGAATGTATTACTAAAGCAGACATGGGAACGCATGGGTAGGCCTGTGTTACAGTGGTCTCCTATCCAATTACGAATGGAAAACCAACATAAGATTTTGCCCATGGGGAGGTTGCAAGGGGTAACAGTTAATATCGAAGGTGTGAGCATGCAGACGGATTTTGAAGTAATAGAGATTGTTGATGACAACAATCCTTGTCTCGCGTTGCTAGGAATATACTAGGCCATTGATATGAATGGAGTCATCAATCTAAAGAAGCGGAAGATGATATTCGAGAAAAAGTCCCTATGCGTAATAGTTCCGCTAAACCTAGCTGAAGGAGCACACTACACTAAACCAGTGCGCGACGATGAGTTGGACTATATTTACCAAATAACCGCACAAGATCAGGAGTAGGTGAACCTGACTGCAGATGGGAGAATCTCATGGGAGCGTGACAATTCCTATACTTCGGATTCAGACGAAGAAGTAGAACGCTGGTAGAACCAGTTACATGAAGTGAAAACGCTGAATTGCAACATGATGATGAGATCATTGCATTGTGTGACGACAGAGGCAAGGGAACTGCCAACATATGATAGAGTGACAGCGGTGGATGAATTCCTGGACAAATTTGAAAGCACAGTACTGGAACAACATCGGTACATTGTGCTAGAATGGGCGCTGTGCTAGAGGAGATGAAACCATAAGAGCAAAGAAGAATCCGCATACCATAACTCCCGCAGTTGGGACAGTACACAAGGACTCCGGTAAAGGAATTATGAAGTTACAGGAAGCCATTCGGTGAGGGAGCTTGAAAATTCACGAACTCGATGAAGATTGGGTACGGTTGAGAAAGAAAAGCATGAAATTAGATGAAGAAATCAACAAACTCGAAACCGAAGTCGCAAAAGCAGGTTGCGCCAAGAAACTAAGCATGATGGGACAAGGTCTAGCCAATGATACTACTACATTAGAAGAATTTGTGACCTTGCTACCATGGTTGCGACTGCACCTTACTAGATAAAGTAAACAGGGGAGCGTACCATACAAAGAAGAGCGCGGCGCACTAATGGATGCAAGGATAATTGAGGGGTGCTAGTGGCCTGGGCTAGCAAGAAAATTAAAGTCTCGCACCGGTGGTGCGACTACCTAACTATCCGTAGGAAGCACAATCCTAGTGCTCCAAGGAGTTGAAAGGGAGCGCAGGACTATAAAAGAGTCTGTATGGGAGATGCAGGAAACGGAAGTTGCGCATAGGATCGGGACGTCACAGGGGTCGTGACTGCGCATAAGGGGCTGTGCTGCTGCACAGATAGGCTAGAAGGTGATTGTTGGTGTCACTGTTCATGACAAGAGGTCCAATTTAAGGCAAAAGGGAGCGGGCAATGGAAAATTAAGACACAAATTAAGAATGGGATTTGGGACGATCTGCCGCCAAGAAGGCATTAATGATGCAGAAGTGGAGGGAAAGGTCGAATTCAAATTCAAAGGACACTATAAAACCCCTAGGGCCAGCTCCAAGGCAACACTTGGTTGTTTGAGAATTGAGCAAGTAAAGAGCATTGAGCGTCGCGTACTCTTACCATCCTCAAGTGTAGACACAATGACAGTTGCTAGAACAAGAGCACGATTCATCGAAGTTACCACAGAGCCCTGTATGGCCCATGAGGAGCCTGGAAAGGTGGCAGCTATGCCAGAAGTTCAAAAATCACCACGCACACAACGACCACAAAAAGATAATAAAACGATGGGGTCAGTCTAGGTATCCCCAAGAAATCCACGGTTTGGCAAATTGTCAATGGCGGAGAAGGAAAAAGTCGTTACCATTGAAACAATGGAGGAGGAAGAAGACTTGCTGGCCCTGATCGCCAAAATTGAGGCGTAAGATGACGAAGTGGAGGAAGTCTCCCAAAAGCATTCTATGAAAAAGTTACCTCCTTACATTCCCTTGTGGAAGGGGAAAGCCAAAGTATAGAAGGACCCCAATGCCACGAAGAGTGCACTCCAAACCCCGCTCCTCCTAGATGATATAAGGTTTGAAGGTCTGCCGTTGGGACGAGTACTAACTATGAAGTTCGAAGATTGGGACCTCACAGATAATGAGAAATTCCCACAGTTGGCCGTGAAAAAGTAAATAAAGCAGAAACCACCACCTACGTAACCATTTGTTGTCTTGTCAGGGCCTAAGGATCCAACTCGAACTTGGGCGAAGCTTCCGTTCATTGCAACAGATGATGCAATCTTCACACTGATGGCGTCATGGCCTCCAGAGTGGCATGCCCTAGACTTGGTGGAAATGGAGAAGATCGCAACGCGGAAACGAAAGAAGGACACCAGCTGAGAGGATGCACCAGGAAAAAGAAGTAGCCACATGACAGAAGGTGGTTGATGCTGAGAAGTAGCACAGACAGTAGAAACCACCATCGTGCCCACCAGAGAGGTCGAGGAAATCTAGAAGATGTCCTCAAAGTAATAGACTGAGGAAGTGGACAGGGAGGAGGACCGTGCGGACCCTAGTACAACATCAACACAATTCAAGCGGCCGTGCGACCTAGAGAAAACAACCTCCAGGAAGAAAGGGAAAGCCACGAAGACATTTGTCGATCCGATCACACTCACAGAAGGTGATCTATTGGATATTAGCAAACGATTCGGGAAGTCGTGGAGGACATACTCAAGGCATTGCACATGGAGTAAAGCATTGTGTTGGGGGCACTCAACGTGCAGCTACAAGGTTTACAGGTACAGTACCCCAAAATAGGCACCCTAGCCCAGCATGTCACAGCAGGAACCAATGAGGCCAAACATCCGCTACACGGCTGTATGAGTAGCACCTTCATCTTGCTCGAAGGCATGTTAGCTACAGCGAGCAAGGATGACCGGGCTATGATGAGAAGCATGACAAGCGTCAGTTTGAACTTGGCTGCTCTGCCGCGCAAAATATTGTACCAGCTACAGGATGGGGTCATTTCCGAACTCCGCACCCATGAAGGTTAAGTGATACAGGTCCTGCATGAGTAGAAAATCAACATGGACCAGCTCAGCACCTAGAGGGATGAGTTGATGGCGTAGGCTAGTGGATTGGAGCAGGCTGTAGAGGATGCATGTAGGGGTGTTCTAGAGTTGGCCATACCGGTAGAGCTACCAGTAGCAGAATGGGTCCATAGATTGGTGGCCGGAGTCCGCGAGGCTCGGGAGGAAATGACAAAGGTTCAGCTGGAGCTGAACCTACAAATTGTCGAGCTGCAATTGAAGGTGCATGCCTCCACACCCCTAGAAGTTAGAGAGAAGCGTGCCCGCACTATCCAAATGGGTTTGGAACAAATTGGCCAGGTGACACAGGGGTGCACCGGGATGTTGGAGCAAGCACTCACCATACTTACACATCTACAACAAGACTGCAACCTACAATGCCTAGAGACAAAGGCACGCGAGTTGTAGCAGGAGTATGATAGTGTGTGGGGCACCGTGCAGATGGTTTCCCTTACTCAATGACTCGCCTGACTACAATAGGCAAGGGCACTAAAGGACCGATTAGACGCCGTGCACCAAAAAGAAGCCTTGCTTAAAGCATGCATCCAACCATGGATCGATGAAGCATTCAAAGTCATAGCTACCATTGAAGGGAAGCTCGCACAGATGCAGGAACTGTATACGGTTGGACAGGAATGTGACCCTGCTCATGAAAGTTTAGAGATACGCGTGCAACAAGTACAATAGGTAGCAGATCAGTGCGCTATAGATCTTCGCTTAGCACAGGCACAATTGGATGGACTTCATGCAAATATCACCACACTAGTAGAGTGACTCGGGACAAGTCACGATGATTGTGTTAGGGGCCTCTTAGGCAGTGGAGCCCCCCCATAGCGGGTTTTTGGGGGCTTGAACCCAGAATTTTGATAAAGTGTAATGTAAAGGCCCCGCAAAATGTGAGTGTGGAGCGCGAGAGTCTAGGGTTGTCCGCCCTAAAATAATATAATTTAAGGAGTTGTCTATAATGCAACTTTTTGGAGATTCCAGTGACGGAATCCGGCGGAAGAAATGAGGTTAAATCTTGATTTTTAGCAGTTAAAATGGTTTAACTGTATATTTGGATTCAGCGCCCTGAAAAACCCCTGGGAGCCATTGATTGTGCAGAAACTAGCTATCAAACTTGGAATTCCAATGAATTGCTGCCGGATTTTGACCAGAAAAATCTGCCGGAAAGGCTTTCAAAAAGTCGCGTTATAGACTACTGCATAATTTAATGTATGGTATGTCAGCCTACCCATGGTCCGTGGACCATGGGATTGTATAAATAGAGTGAGGCTCTAAGTGTAAAGGGAGTCATATGTTTTTTGGGATGACGAATTAGCTCTGAATCTATACGTCCGAGTCTTGGGTTGTAGTAGTAGGAAGAGGCTTTGTAGCTGAGTGCGCAGAGGCCTAGTAGAGTCCGTAGCTGTGTGCATATACCCCTATAGTTGAGTGCATAGGGTGGAGTTTGGATTGTACTTGGACAAAGAATTAATAAAAGATAAGTTGATTTTGGAATATTCCGTGTCTATGCTTATGTTATATTTATGCATCTCTTTACAATTTTATGATTGCACACACTTGTTACGAATGTTGAATGATTAATGAGAATATTGGGCCCACATGATTAAGTTAAGATCTATAATCATAGCATAGTAAGGATAAAGGATCTAGGAAACACCTCTTCGTTCTCTTTACAGAGCTGCGCAGAAGCAGTTACACAAATTACGAATGACAGACGGCTGCACGGAGCAGCACAAGCGTGCAGGTTCGGTTCACAAACTTCCTAGAATTCATCAAGACATCCCTAGGGTTCGGAAACCTAGTTCCAACACCCTCCCATACTAACTCAGGTGAGACCTCAGTCTGTGCATCACGGACTGTTGCTGAAAGGGCCAGTAGTTTCAAGATTTGTTTGGCTAAATCACTTTTGAACCTGGGTCAAGCCCCAACAAGCCAACACTTCTCTGCTAGTATTGCCTCTTGAGTGACTTTCTTCTACAAATTAACCTGTGATATTCCTGTGAAGTTGAATGGTTCATGGGGCTTGGAGGCGTTATAACAATTCTTCATCTCCTCCTCCTTAGGCATGCAAAATGTCCCACTTTTCCATTGCAAATGTATCCTTGCATAGTGATGTTTACAAACATTCCTAGGATCGTACGGATTGAAGTCCAAATGACCGAATGTGAATTTGTCTATATCCTTTTCTTCAGTGTCTACAACTTTCATTTTCTTGATTTCGTACAATCCTATTTGCAAAGGAAGAGTGAGCCAAGGTACTTTCTTTTTCCTGTGAAAAACTACTGATAACCCTGTGGAAATATGGTAAGAAACATCTTTCATGAACAACTTATCAGTGGCATACCTCAGTAGAAAATGTGGAGACCTCTGGCCACCAAATACTCTGAGGAAAGTGCCATCTGGTGAGGCAAGCCAATATGCTATTTCTGACACTTCTTCCATTTCCCCAAGTGACATGCAACCTGGCTCTTCCTCAAGTATTAATTTGTACAATGGAATGAGGAGTGATCATTCAAATTTTCCATTACTCCTTTGTGGATGCACTTTGAAGGAAACTCGCAGTAAATGTGCATGGCAGGCTCTCTTGGTGTCCAGGTCCAATTCATGCTAGGAAATGAATTGTGAGCACATATTGCATCCAGTAGGTATGAAAACCTATAGAATATGGCTTGCTTTCCCATGGGAGGATTATGGACATTAACTACATGGATCTTCAGCTACTGAGCCAAAAATTTTGACCAGTTGAATTGTTTTCCTTCATTCACAATCTGATTCAGTAAGAATGCCCACCCTTTAGGGAAGGTCTCATTACTGTGATGACCATAGATCCTATAGCATAGAACTATCAAGTACTGATAACCCTTCTTGAGTGATTTTTTCTTATAGGTATTGGTGGGTATCTGAGGAAAATTTGCTGGCTCTTTCACCTAGCCTTTGACAACCTCCTTTGTGCTCAAGCAGCTAGTGGCTACATAGAAGTAAGAATGCATGAGTGATTCTGACTCCAAAAAATGATACATGAGATGGTAATTCGGTGCCAGAAAAGAGGCAAGCCTTTGTCCAAGGGCACTGCTAAGAGTCATAGTTTTGGAATCTGTATGAGATATTATCCAGATGACAATGACTGCACATGGGAAAGCTAGGTACCTACAAGAAATCTTGTGTAACCCTGACCTTTGGACATTGATATACACCTATCAACCTTTAAGATCTTCTTTGACGCTTCTCGCTAAGGATGCCTCATTCACTTTGTGCCATGTCATGTTTGATTCTTTCTCTATAAACAATTGAGTATCTAAGAAAACTTGCAAGTTTATTAGATTACTCTCAATTGACTCCCCCATGTTCCTTTCTGTAGTGTACTTTGAGATAGATCTCTTAGGGGCCATGATAATAGTGACTGATCAAGAGAGGTGCTCAACAACTGCAATACTTGTAGGAGGAAAATGCACTCATCGAAAGAATGAACTAACTTCAACAAAATGAATCACAAAGCAAGATCAAGGAAGAAACCACAAGACTGAAGGGAATAATTGTATAATTCCTAAGTTGGGGGAAGGGTCTGGCTTCAAGAACTACACATTTTGCAGTCTCAATAACCAGGGGAGCAACTTGAGGCTTGAGACTGCACAATGTGCAGTCTCAACCTGAGCAGACTCAGGGACAGACTGCACATTGCATAGTCTTAGTGGCCAAGAATGACACTTAAGCCCTAGAAATGTGCAATGCACAGTTGAGAAAGCCATGGAATGAAAATTGCACAGTCTCAGAGGTCAAGCACGAGGCTTGAGCCTTGGACTTGCACAATGCCCACTTGAGCAAGGCAACTGATGGCCGATGTGAAGGGAATATTTTCCTAGAAAGAGGATGGAAAAGTGGTAGATATGAGTGATAGTGAAATTTAGAGTGTATATCTGACTAAGGAAAGATAGATCAGTGAAAATCAAGTGCAAAACATCAACACACAAAAGGACAAACAAACATGCACGGGGAGTCGCCAAAACAACGACCACTAATGGGAAAAAATAAGAAAGCTAATGCAACACTTGTAAAAGGAAAATGAAAGATTGAATCAACACTTGTAGAAGCTAATATAAGTTTTAACTCCAGAAACCATGAAAAGAAACAAGTAAAACAACCCTCATATAAGTGAAATGACAAAAAGTGACAAAAGATGAAAAAAACAAAAGTCGCCTGGAAAAGCATCGCAAACACCACTGAAGGCTCCTTGATCTCCTTGGGAAGGCTAGAGATCCAATATTGAATTTTCAAATGATATCTAGGGGCATCCATTATATATATATCTAGGGTGGTTAGGGTTTATGACACGCATCCCCATATTCAAGGAAAAATCGAGACTTGGCAGAAAGTCCAAAAATAACAACTTGTGCCACTCTTCGGGAAACTAATTATAAAGTCCCTATTGTCTAAGTATTTATTTTTTCTTTTTGATTTTTTAACTTTTGGGAAGTTTTCCATTCACACTACCAAGAACAATTGCAAAATTCCCAACCACAGGGGATTGGGAAACTCCTTGACTTAGTGAATTGCACAACTTCTAAGAGAGAGAGATTTTTTGTGCATAATTTAGATCCTTAACTCTCATCTACCTTCCAATATTGTGCAATTTTTTGAGGGATGACCAACAATGTTGCAAGGTTTGGGAAGAAGCTTGCTTGTGTTCGAAAAGATTCAGGTCAGGATGAAAAGACATGTCTTTAACATAACATGGGTACTTGAAATTAGTGAATGATAAGCTCTTATGGATAGAAGGGAGGCTGTAAAATCAAAGCATGGGAAAATGTTTGGAGGGTGGTTGTAGTAGCTACAACATGTGACGACACACTAGTCAAACTCCAGCTCTTTGTATGGGTCTTACTTCATGTAAAACATGTATAACTCTTTAGGAAGTATTGTTCAGTTCATTGATCACCATAACTTATTTACTTAACTTAAGTTAAGGATATAGCCCCTACCATTTTCGTTCATCGGCAACACACTGACAAGGACAAGTCAACTCGGTTGTTTCAATTGGGGATGGGGAGTATATAGATACACAAGTGAAAAATTATTGTTTGAGTATTGGTTTTCATATTTGGTGTTGCTCTGTTGCCAATAGGCCTGGACAGTACCCTGACAGAGTCACTTTAGGGACACAAACATTGCTCCACTACCAGTGAGCCTTGAGAATATCTGGGCGAAGTTTCTTGCTTCACCTCCCTAGCAAGAAGCTATTTTATTCTTTTCCCTTTTATTTTTTATTTTTTTTCATAAAGCTGTTCATAGACACTTATTTATTTAATGAGGTGGAAGGGGGATCCCATCTTATTGACAAAAAAAGAGGTTTTCCCTTCAGAGAAGGATATTTATACACCTATGGAATATAGTTCACTTGTTAAAGTTTCCTCCTGTCCTTACTTGTTGGCTTGATAGGCCCTAAACTAGGTTAAACGTTAATTAGCCAAGAAAATCCCTACACTACTGGCCCTTTTGGCATCAATCCATGGAGCGCAGACTGAAGTCTCACTCGAAGCAGTATGGGGGGATGCAGGAACCAGGTTTCGGCACCCTGAGATAGTTGTGATGTTGTTTTATACCCTAAGCCTTCCTTCACGTAGAAAAATAAGCCATTTAGGGCTTATCAATATACTTCTCTTATTCGGCTTCAAGTCACGAAGGTATGTAATCGTCCTTCGCATACCCTAAATAGGAAATTCATACACTTACACGACTCTATAATTACCCTTACTTTTGTGTCTACCCAGATTAGCTTAAGTATTGGATAATTTCAACATGCATTATGATTATCTTCGCATAAACATATATTCTTACTTGCATTCATATGACAAAGTAAAACACATAGATTCATGCATCAATACAACATTTAAATCATAAACCAAATATTCAACATAAAATAACTGCATTCATTCATAACAGAAGTAAAATAGCACATACACAGATATCTCCAAAATATTTCTCTTTATTGATGGTTCAGATCTTTAGTATAGACTCTAACTTCCCTGTGCATACAACTGCGGGGGTCTGCAAACTTAGTTGCAGACTTCTACCCTAGGCCTCTACCCACACAGCTACAAAGCCTCTTTCCTACACTAAGACTCTTCACTCTTAGCTCTCATGGACCCATTACATCAATTAATTGCCCAAAACCCGACTAAAAATTTCTTAGACTCTTCTAAGACTCTCCCTTTTTATACATTCCCATGGTCCATGGACCAAGGGTGGATCTCATCAAGTCGAGAAAAATTACCTAAACTAAGGGCGGAAACCCTTTTGACTCTTTACATCTTCACACTCTGTGACCACAAAATGCAGAGACTTTACATTCTTTATACAAAACTTGGGCCTTTAGCCCAAAAAATTGGGTTTTTAACCCCAAAATTGACTCTAGGGGACTCGTTCCCAATAGGCCCCAAAACAAAAATGGTGACTAACCCTGAGTCACTCGGCCAATGTGGATATCTTGTCACGAATACCTCCTAGATCTACTTGGACTACTACAACCTTGGTGGTACACTGCGTCGCTGCTTGCTTCACCTGCTCTACCAGTTGCTCCATCACTGGTCCTGCGTTGTTCATCTATATTTTCTTCTGTGTTTCCTGCAGACTAGCCAATTTTCCTTGAAAGGTGGTCATTGGCACATATGCTTCGACTAGCCAAGGCCCTAGCCTGGCTTTCAATATTGCCACCTTGCATTGTGCTATGTCCACCTGTTCCTTGAGTGCCTTTGCTTCCTGTAGCTTCACCAACCTCTGCGTGATGGCGACAGTGTGCATCATTGCTTTAACCTCATCATACCTCTACTACAATTCCCGTGCCTCAGTTTCTAGCCTCTGTAGGTTGGGATCTTCCTGCATACTAGTAACTACTTTGAGCGCCTGGTCAAAGAGCGTAGTGAAATCCTTCACTGCGGTATCGACAGCTGCAATGGCATCTTTGGCAGTGGTCTCACATTGCTCTCTGAATTCTTGTGGAGTCGAAGGATGGACCCTCAACTCAAGTTCTTTGATCTTAAGGTTCAGTTCAAATTGAACCTTAGCCAGCTCTGTCCGTGCATCGTGCACACCTGCATCGAGCTTCCAGATTCTTGCATCGACTGGTGCATCTTCTTTGATGTTCAGCTTTGGAATAGTCCAGCATGCCTCAACCACCATATATATTGTGCGCTTATTAGTCTCTGTGATATTCTTAAGAATATCAATCACGAACGTCTTTTCTACAAACATCTGGGCATTGTTCACCTTCTACTCACTGATAACATTTAATGCACGTTGTTCCCGAGCTCGAAGTTCCACGATCACACCATATTGCAGGGTGTGAATGGCTTCACTTGGAAGTGCGACCAAATTTAACCCGACTTTCTTGAGAGCCCTGACAGTGGCCCTGCCAGTTTCTGTTTCGGCAGTCAATGCTCCATCCGGCAGTGCGACGGCCCAGGGATCCATTGAGCAGACCATATTTATTGCATCTAAGGTTCTAGGCACCAAACTGCTTAACACTGTGCTGCCCCGCCCTACACCGGTTTGCACCTAAGTAGCCTGGTTTTGCAGCTCGCATAGACCCATTTGAATGGTGACCGAGGCCTGTTTCTGCTACTGCTCGAACTGCTGTAGCAGTTCCTTGGTCGCATCCCTCACTGTATCACTGATGTCATTCAAATCACCCTTTGTTAAGGTGGTTGGGTCAAGGGATGATTTTTTGGCCTTATACTTCTTCTGTGGCCTTATTTTCTCCTACTCCCTTGTGTGCTTAACCCGGAATGGAGTGGTCTTCGGGTCTACTCCTCCCTATTCTGAGTGTTGCTCCTCCTCCTCTGTTTGTAGAGAAGGTGACTTCTGACTCCTATTAGAGTCATGCTCTTCCTCTTCTTCCTCACCTTCTGTCTGCTTTTTGGTAGCGCGCTCTGCTTTAGTTTTGTCCTCGGCTTCCTTCCTCCTTATTTTGGCTAACTGGTCCATCTTTAACCTAGCCTCTTTCTTCTTTTTCCTCATGGTAGACTTACTAAACCTAGCTAATAAGTATGAGGCCATGTGCCACTCTGCTAGCCAACTCTCTAGGACCGCAACGATTTCATCATCTGTTGCCAGGTATGGAATATCATTGCATTTTTTTCCGGGCTCCTTCCACGCTCTGATGGAAACGCAGTGGGAGTTCACCTTAACCTCCACATATTCAGACAACTTCTCAAAGACAGTCGGTGAGAGCCACGAATTGTAGTTGATTGCGGTGCGGATGCTTGATTCCATGAGGATCCAAAATATCTTACTTTCCTTGACCCTATGGGGGTCCTTCATGGCCCAGAGCGAAGCAAACTTCACTGCTTTTGGTAGCTTTGCTACAATAGGAGAAAACTGACTATCCTCCAGTAAATCCCATGCAACCATTACAATTGACAGCAGCAGCCATGCATAGTGGAAGCTATTGCTTTGGTCTTGTGCTTATCTTCAGTTCACGAGAAACTTTCTATAGAGGTAGTGTGCCCAGTCAAATTGTACACCCTCTGTGCACTGGGATGCTAAAGACACAACCAGTGTCGGCACTTCATCTGCATGACACTTCCTCATTATTTTCCCCACCAAATTTGGGTGACTACTTTAATTGCAGGGTTGGTTATGCTGGGGATGGAGTATCCATGCGACTTCTTGGCAAGCTTGAACTTGTCCTTCATTCGTTCGGTGAGGTTGTGATCACCTGTATTTTCACCAAATTCCATGGCTAGATTCAAGCCTGAATGTCAACATGTCAATGATTAGTATCGATTCTCCTAACCATAGAAACCCATCGTGCACCAAGCATAACAACTGTTTGATCACTATCAAAGTTATGGGCATGCGGTTGTAACGCGACACCGACAGCAGTTTCAACAATATTTCCTTGTCCAGCCCTTTTAGCCACTGTCTCGGCTCCAACGCAGTCACACCAAATTCTTTATAGAAGACACAGTGCATGAATGTATCGGTTGCCAAGTGGGGAAAGCATTTTGTATCTACCAAATTCCAATCCTCCAGCTTTAAATTGGCGACGCACGTTAAGCACAGACCTTAAAATGTGATTTTGTCTAATAGCAATGGTGTGAAAAGTGTGATTTTTCTCTCATCGAGGTCCTTTAGGACCTTCACCTTGCCTTAGCGTAGAGGGACGTATGCTGGTAGCTTGGAGATAGGGTCTTCCCCCTCAATGTCAATGTCTTCTTCCCCCATATCAATGTCTTCCATGCCCATATCAACATCTTCTATGTCCTCGTCAGGTTCTAGGTCTACTACCTTGCCCTTCTCCTATGCAGTGAGATTTTCTTTCTGCGGGTTTTTTCTAGGCGACGCACACACCGGCTGTGCCGCTTTCTGCTCATCCTTCTTTGGTTTTGGACCCTCTTTGGTCGGTGTTGGCCTCGACCCTGATGACCTCCGCGATTTGGGTACCTCTGCAGGTACCTCTACACTCACTACCTTTGGGGTAGCTCCCTCAGCTGCCATCACTTCTCTAGCACTAGAGGTATCCATGGGTGCTGACATAATGCTAGTTAAGAGCTCCTAAGTTTCCTTCACAAATTTCTCAAAGACTGAATTCTCTACTAAAGCCTTGAAATAGTTAAGGTTCATGCGTGCCTGACAGCTCAACGCCTCAATTCTCAAAACACCAAGTGTTTTTCATTCGGTGACCATTTGTAATTTATAAGCAATTTCAAATTTGAATCCAACCATTCCCCTCAAAATCTGTTCATAAATGTTAGATTGGCGGCATATTTTCCAAGATTTTGCTCTTAAATTTTGACTTAAATGCTGCCCCTTCACTCCATTTAGTTGTTTTCCCACTGTTAAATCATTAACAATGACCATAACGATCACTTTCTAGCTGTCCTTTGCAGTTTCTCCTTTAATAGTGTAGCTCCCCTTGTGCTTTTGCTGACACTGTGAAAATCCTCCATTCCGCGCAGTTCCCCAATCATGCAACTCTACAACCTAGGCAGTGTAGTTTATAGTCCAATTCCTCCTTTCAGTTGCTTGGAGCGCTAAGAATGTGCTTCCACCATATATTCATATGGCAGGATCCTCGGTGTATGGCTTCAAATGGCTACCATTCACCTTCATTGGAAATGGATCTCCATTAAACTTCACCAACTGAATTGTTCCACCATCTGTAATCTCCTTGATGACATAGGACCCGAGCCAATGCATCCGAAATTTTCCTTGAAATTTATCAAACCTGTTGTTATATAATAACACTAAATCATTTACCTTGAAGGTGTGCAATTTGATGTGATGATCGTGCCATGCATTTTCGCGCTCCTGTTGAACTTGCTGGTGGAATCCACCCAAAAACCCATCTTCTTCTAGTTTTGTCAATTGCGCAAGCCTTTCTTCCAGGGCTCCGTGATCCACCATTCCTGTGAATGCTGCTATTCACAGACTAGGTACAATGTATTCCACTGGCATCACAGCTTCAATGCCATAAACCAGCCTGAAAGGCGTTTTTCCAGTCAGTTTCTTACAAGTTGTTCTGTAAGCCCATAGCTTCACGGATACGCGCACATCCCAGTCATTTCTTTGTGCATTGAAAACCTTTGTCAACGCACTCTCCTAGTATCTTATTAAACTCTTCTACCATTCCATTATCCTGCGAGTGATATGGCATACTCTTCTGATGGTAAACCTAAAATTCCTCTATTAATGCGCTGATCATTTCATTAAGAAAATGCGTACCGTGATTGCTCATCAAAATTTTCGGACAACCAAACCTTGTTAGCATGTACTCAAAGATGATTTTTTCTGTTGTTGCACTTATACCATCCTTCACAAGCTATGCCTCTGCCCATCTGGTTAAATAATCAGTTGCGGTGATGATGTATTGCACACTTGTCTTCTTTCCCAGAGGCTGAATTGGTCCTACAAAGTCAATCGCCCACTTCTCAAATGGTTGTAATGATATTTGTGGATTTAGAGGAATCTCATCCCTCTGCGATGGTCCACCAGTCCTTTGGCATGCATCACATGCCCTACAATACGCTTTTGAATCCTTATGCAGTGTTGAGCACCACAACCTAGCGCATAGAATCTTCTGCGTGGTTTCTTTTCCCACATAATGTCCTCCTGCGACTCCTCCATGAGCCTCAACGAGGATGTTGTTTCATTCAAATTATGTCACATAACGTCACAATATTTCATCTGATCCAATTTTATACAAATTCCCTGCAATGACAGAAACGTTTGCTGCGTGCACCACCAATTCCTTCTTTTGTTGGCTAGTATATCTGTCTGGAGCCATTCCCTTCATCTGGAAGTCTATAATATCTTCAAAGTGACTGTCCATGACGTGCACCACAAATATCTGCACGTCAGTTAGTCCTTCCTCCAAATTAGTAGGCTCCTCTCCTATTTCAATGCGTGACAGATGATCCAGCTCGACATTCAATCGTCCTGGTTTCAAAATAACTTCAAAATCATAGTCTTGAAATAAAAATAGCCCTCTGCATATTCCCCCCCCCCCCACAACACAGGCTTTTTCACCAAGTGCTTCAATGCAGAATGGGCCGTATACATCTTAAAGTGTCCACCTAGCAAGTAGTGCCTAAACTTTTGAAGGGTGTATACCATAGCTAGACCTTCGTGCTCTGTTGTTGATAGCTTCCTACTTGCGAATGCTATAGGATGATCCAATGCTCCCTCACCAGCCTATGTTAGTACTGCTCCCAGCATAATACATGATGTGTCCACATGCACATGAAATTCCTTCTTCTAATCTGGGAAGACTATGGTCGTTGCAGTGACCATTTTTTCTTTTAGTACATCCAAGCTCCTATGACATTCTTCTTTCCAGCAGAATGTAGCATCCTTTTTTAACAGCTTCTCCATCGGTGTGGTAATTTGGACATAACTTTTGATGAAATTTCTATAGTACCCTGTATGCCCCAATGTTGCGCCCAACTGTTTCACACTTCTTGGTGCCTCCAAATTGATTATAACTGTGATCTTTGCAAGGTCTACCATCAAGCCTTGTCCACATACAACATGACCTAGCAAGATCCCAAAAGGGACATAGAATAAACATTTCTTCAGATTGAGTGCGATCTGGTATCCCTAACATGTATCCAACATCAAGCATAGACTTGCAAAATGTCACTTTACCAGTCCAAACACTGTCCAATCTTCAAAGTATACCTCCAGAAATTTGTGAATGAAATATTTGAATGCTGTGATGACTACGTGTGAGAAGATCACCGACGCATTCTTCAGCCCAAAAGGCATAACCATATACTGGAAGCATCCCCATTTCGTTGTGAAGGTCATCTTACTTCTATCCTTCGACACGATCTTGATCTGATGGTACCCTGAGAACCCATCGGCAAATGAATATGTGTCTTGGCTGCCAACATTATCCAGCACCTCATTAGTGAACGGATTCGGGAAAGGATCATGCACACAAGCATCATTAAATTTCCTGAGATCTACGCATATCTGTATCTCATCCTTTTGTTTCTTGTCCTGAACTACCATTGGGCTTATCCAATCAGACTCTTCTACTAGTTCAATGATGCCTGCTACAAGAATTTTATCCAACTCCAAGCGGACCCTTTCTTTATACTTCAGGTTGAGGTGGTAAGGCCTTGGCTTAATTGGCTTCACGTTTGGATTTAGAATGATCTTCATGACACCCAAGTCCCCTATTATCCTTTCATATTTGAAAAATTCATTGGGAACAAATCCTGATATTCATGGAGAAATTCGCGACCTTATCTAATGTTGCATCATCCTAGTAGTCCCCATTCTTTGCAAACTTTGGCTCTACTTCCGTGCCAATGTTCACCTGTCTAGTCGAGTGGCACAATGATGTTTGGATTCTTTAGTTTTGGTCCTTCAACTTCGCAATGACCTTCAGTCTCCGGAATATTAATCTTCCTCGGATCTTCATCTTCTTCTTCCACTATCACATTGTAGCACTCCAGCGTGGGGCTCAGCTGGGTAGTCCAACCGGGTTGAATCAAATCGAGAGGATCCTGTGGTATCTTGAAGATCACAACCTTGACCTCTTGCAATGCTTCATCAATACATTCAAATGCATCCTTAATGTTGAACATCATCAAAAATCCTTGGCACAAACCATTCTTCAGTGCCATGGCAGAGATCTGTCTCCAAGTACCAATTCATCGGTATAACATCCAAGGTATGACAAAACAAATGTACCCACTCCGATTGAGGCTCCACTCCATACACTTCAGTCCATTTGGCCAAATGGTCGCGCGGGTCATTCTTCCCATCATATTTTTCTGTTAGCCACACTTGTGGGTGACCAAAGCGCACTCTCATCATCTTTCTTTACACTCTCCAATCATCAAAACTATCCTTGTGCGTGCCCCACCATCTCGCAAGCGTAGAGCCCAATCCAAGGCCTAGAAGTGATGCTTCTCTAGCACTTCTCTCTCAAATGCATCCAAAAGTTATCAACATTAGTTAAACCATCATAGTAAGAAAAATTTCTTACCTCTGATAATACATAGCGCAATGACTTGGTCATCATATTACAACACAGAGTAGATACTTCATGCAGTCGATTCTGCCAGTGCTCCAACTCTTCATCTGAATCTGATGTGCAGGAAATTTTGTGGTCCCATGCAATATGCCCATTTGCTATCGGATTCAACCAATCCTAATATCTCGTTGTTATCTTGTAAATCTGGTCCAAATCGTCATCACTTTCATAATCGTGGACTGGTTTAATATAGCGCAGTCCTTATGCAGGGTCCAGGGGCACCACTATGTGGAGAAATTTCTTCTCAAATATCATCTTCTGATTCTTAAAATTGATAACCTCATTCACATTAGTGACCCAATCAATCCCAAGGAGCACGGGGTAGGGATTGTTGTCATCTACAATCTCTATTACTTCAAGATCATCTAATGCACTCGTGCCCTCAATATCAATTGTTACTCCCTGTGATCTTCCCATGGGGATGATTTTCTGTTGATTCACCATTCTTAACTAAATCGGAGACCAATGTAATGTAAGTCTCCCCATCTTTTCCCATGTTTTTTTAGGCAAAACATTCACGTTCGACCCCAGATCTAGAATAACTTGATCTATCTCATATTCTTCTATCTACGTAGTGAGCCTCATCTCACACCCTGTTCTTGCCTTATGCCTTCCAATATTCCTGACTACGCGTGGTCTGTCAGTAGCGTTTTCATCCCCAGCGCACCTATTGATCAGATCTTGTAGTCCCTTCACAACCCTTTTATCGTGCAACAGCTTCATACAGGTTTCTAAGAAAGTAGTAATCATGGACGGGTCCATTTTATCAGCCGACTTCTCTTGACTTCCTGAGGTAGATGCCTCAACAAAGCTTTTCTTCTCTTCCATAAGCGTTTCTCTTGCGCATTCTAGATCAAACCTAGGCTCTTTTTCTAGCGCTTTGTGGACCCACTCACCTTCTTCAGGCTTCTTCCCCTTATCTTCACCAGTCGTCGCTCCACTCCACAACACAATATTTACCTTAGGATCTTCCTCGCGAGGCTCAACCCTCATCATCTACAAGTTTTGAGTCGGGTGCTGAGGCTGCGCCGCCTTTTCATGTATCTTAGCTAGCAATATGGGGGAATCCTCCATCGCATGGTCAAACTAAGTACAATAGTGGCATGAAAGATGTGTCGAATTCGGGCAATCTCACACGTAGTGTCATGCTCCCCCACGGTTGTAACAAATGACCTGCCCCTGAACTCTATCAGGTCCTCCTCCACCTCGGCCTCATCCGCGCCCCTGATATTCACCTCAGACTCCCCCACCACCTTGGTCCAAAGGTTGGATTTCTGCCTGCACCCTATATGCAGGCATTCTATCCATCATTAATTCGTAACTATGACAATTGTGCTCACCATGACCCACCGATTGACAAAAGTTGCAGAAGAGCTGTTGTGGTGTCTGTAAAAATTTCTCCAGCAAATGGAAATTTTGTGTTGCATGTTTTCCAGCTACTTGAAAGATAACACACCATAGCATGGGCCCTTTACTTGGCCCTATTGGATCTTTTGGTCTCAGAGGCATTGGTCCCTCTACTACAACATAATTTGCGAAAACTGGATAGTGATCTTTTTCATGCCCCTGGCTTTTGCACTTCAGGAACCAAACTTCTTCGTGCACCTCGGGACGAGTTGTTCTATCTTTCTTCAGACTCTGCATTTTTAGGCAAAGGTTCTGCAACTATGCATGAATTTGTTGAACCCCTAGATTAGCATCTTGCATCTGTGTCTCATGCAATATCATTGCAATTTCCAGGGCTTTCGTCTGGGTCCCAATATTTTGCTGTGACAGTGCAATCCTTAGATGAGGCAGGAGCAAAGCCACAAACCATTCGCGGTGCTACCCATCAGTCAGATTCAGGCTAGATTCACAGATTGTACACTTCAATCTCTAATCTAGATGCCAGGGTGTCTCACCAAGCTTCATCATGATCTGTTTGAATCCCACAATTGATTGCGCTTCAGACTTAGGTCTACTAAATTCCTTATTCAACGCAGTCTGGATATATGTCAACGCGGACGTCGGGTTATCAGTGAAGTAATTAATGTACCATGTTAGTGCACGATCCTGTAAATCACTAACCAACGTTGCTTTCTTCATTTTGTTGGGTGTGGAGCCTGATTATCTTCTGTATTCAAGGGTCTTAGCTGGATGTATACCCCAAGAAGATTGTACACCCCTCCACGTGGGGGGGTGCGGATCCCCTCCAGCTGGGGGGTCCGAGGGCTAGCGGTCCCCTGGCAGGGATTCGGAGGCAGTGTCCCTGAAGCTAGAAATAGATGTAAAATTGCCTTGTAAAGGTCTAGTAATTTCTAGTCAATCCAGGACATTCATTAGGTAGATGATCTGATGGTAAAAATTATGTTTAGTTTAGGGTTTTTTCCCTAGAAGGCAACCCCTCACTATATATGAGGGAATTGTATTGTGTCTATGCATCTCTGTATTCTGAGTGAGGAAGAGAGAGGATATTGAGAGCGAAGAGGGTGTTACAGTGGATCTGTTGTAGGTTGTATCTCTTCAGTTTTCCGGATAATATAAAAGGAAGCACTAGTTGTTTCTCCGTGGATGTAGCCCAAACTGGGTGAACCACGTATATCTGTGTCTCTCTTGTTTTATGCATTTTCTATGTTTATATTTCTGAAATATTTATGTGTTCCATTGCTCTGTAATATATAATTTTCTAACAACTGGTATCAGAGTCGAAGGTCTATTTGGCTGATAAAATCGCAGGAGAAGAAGGGTTCCTGGTTTGAGTGGGAGCAATGGCGGAAGATGATAGGTTTAGAGTCAAAAAATTCAATGGCCAAAACTACCAGCTGTGGAAGATGCAGATGGAAGATTATCTGTATCAAAAAGATCTGTACCTACCATTGAGAGGAAAGACAAAGAAGCCTACGAGTATGACAAACACAGAATGGGATATGCTCGACAGAAAAGCACTTGGAATAATACGGTTATGCCTAGCAATGTCGGTAGCGCTTAATATTTCAAAGGAAACAACAACAGAGGGTTTAATTTCGGAATTAGCCAAACTATATGAAAAACCCTCGGCCTCAAATAAGGTATTTCTTATGAAGAATTTATTTACTATGAATATGTCAGAAGGTGGATCTGGTGCTGATCATTTAAATGAATTTAATACAGTTACCAGTCAGATAAGTTCTATAGGGGTAACTTTTGATGATGAAGTTAGGGCTCTGTTATTTCTATATGCTCATTGCCAGAAAGTTGGAATGGTTTAGTTATGGCCATTAGTAACTCTATCTTTGGATCTATTACTTTAAAGTTTGATGATGTTGTTGGTGCAATCCTTGAAGAGGAAATGTGACGGAAATTATCCGGTGAGACATCAGGTAATGTTTTGATTGCAGAGACTAGGGGAAGAAAAATGGAAAGAGGAAAGAGCTCAAGATATAACAGTGAGTTAAGAAAAGGCAGATCCAATTCCAGATTGGGGATAGTGTGCTGGAAATGTGGGAAGAAAGGAGACCTGAAGAAAGACTGCAAGTCTCGGAAGGGAAAAGAAGGAGACGTTCAACAAGAAACTAATCATGAAGCGAATGTAACAGGTGATGTGTTGCAAGATGCTTTGATTATTTCTTTAGAAAATATTATTGATGCTTGGGTGGTAGATTCAGTGGCCTCGTTCCATGCCACACCTGATAAGAAACATTTTCATGATTATGTTCAAGGAGATTTTGGACAGGTTTGATTGCGTGATGGTAAACCCTGTAAAATCATTGGAATGGGTACAATTTTCATAAAACAGCAGAATGGAAATCAATGGCTATTGAAGGAGGTAAGGCATGTTGCAGATCTAAAGAAAAATATGATTTCAATAGAGCAGTTGGGAGGTGAAGGTTGCATAACCACTTTCACAGATAAAACCTGGAAGGTCACTAAAGGATCCCTGGTAATAGCGAAAGGAGGAAAGGTTGGTACATTGTATTTATGCAATGGTATTTCTAATTCTGTTAATGCTTTAACCTCTACAGGAGAAGAGACAGCATTGTGGCATCATAGGTGTTGCCCGCTTAAATCAATCTTGTGGACAAGACTGATCTCCCTAGTATCAGAAGATAGTCTAGCAACAAACAGGCAACAAATCTATCTTTCTCTAGACATATGCGATTTATAAATAAATAATATAAAGGTGTTAAGACCCTACCTTAGATATGATGCTCATTTGTAGAAGTCAGCCTTCAATCATTCGAAAGAGTTACCTTTGAGAACCTGCAATCATAAACAAGAAAACATTAAATAGCACCTAGATAGCAAATATCATAAATCATGTCTATTATGGTGATCAAGGAATCCATAAAATAAACCATGAATCAACAGATTATTGAGAAAAACAAACTTATTTGTATTATTTTTTAAGTAGAAGAACCTTACAACCTTTTCAACCTTGATGTTGAACAAGATCTTCCAGTGGTCCAAAACAAGAATTTCCTTTAGTTTGACAAGCCTTGCACTCTTCCAAATGAGATCATAGAGGTACGTAATCTCTCCTCATAAAAACTCAACTAAGAAGACTAAGTTCCAACAACATTTCACCCCAAAAATATTCAGCTTCTAACCTCCCCAGTAACCAACCCAATTGTTCTTTTTATAGTGTAGAGGAGGAGGTTACAGGTCCACCTATGAAGGGATAGAGTCCTCCTTCAAAGGGATAAGCTCCTCACATCAAGGGGTTAGCTCCTTAAGGTATGGGATGCATGAAACTTAAGAGAGAGAACTTGCCACCTCAAGATTCCTTCCAGAAGCTTCTAGAAATGACTGAAAGTGAGTTTTTAGAATGCACTCACGCCTTTTTAACTTTTACAGGGGTCCGCACACATAACACAGAGACAGAGCGGTCAGGTGCACATGAGACATGACTGTTAGGTGCAAGACCACAGGTAAGACAAAGAGAAAGTGTGGAACGAGAGTTTTAAATACTTTGAGGGCTTTTCTCTTACTTTAAGGCTTGATATGAGGAACTGATGCTTCAGACTTGTAGAGGGGGAAAGTATGAGTGGTAATGAACTCACACAGATAACAGAATGTCAAGGTGACAATTTTTAGTGCAAAAGATTGCCCCCTAAAGTGCGAAGTCTATAATAGATGAGGAGAGAGTCTATCATTTATGAAGAGTGAAGTACTTTATCATTTCAAGGATCATCTTGTGGACACCCCATTCAGAACCTGTAAAAGCATTCAATGCAAAATATATATATCTAGACATATCATTGCTGAGGTAGGCATTCCCATACTCAGATCAAAACTGACTAGAAAACTGACTAAACTGTTCGGATACAGGAATGATTTTGTAATTCATAAAGAGTATCGACATGTGTAGACACAGTATGGGCACAACCATCTATTTATGAATAGTCCACTGTATAATGAATAAGAAAATTCCTCGCAGCCTGGATGGTAGAAACTAGATCTAGGGTCTTGATTTCTGCCTCCCAAACTAGTATGATTCTATCCATGTGAACGAATGTGTCGAAGTCGAACATGGTAGAAACCACTTGATTACCAGCCAATGATGTGGACTGTTAACAAGTGTGAGAGAAACCACCAGTAATGTCAATGGCTCTCAAAGTACTCAGTATAATCCATGAAATGTGAATAAATGAGTCGAAGTCAAACATGTGATAGAATCCTTTGATCGAAGGTCAATGGTGGAACCTATCGTTGAAGGAGAGAAACCGCCATTAGGGCATGCAGATTTTAAGGTACTGATGATTTCTAGATCAACTTCCTAGATAATGAGCTGAAGTCAATAGAAAGTGATCCGTCGTAGGCAAGCCAACAACACGAAATCATAGATAAAGTTTTGAAGAAATATATTGGGCAAGCACTGACTCAGGGATGGTGAAAATGGATGACAGATATCTTGCAGATGAATGGTTTGTTTAAACTGATCTTTTGAATACATAATGAGACTACAGATGGTTTGGTGACAATTGACCTAAAGCTAATACCCAAAAACTGGCTAAAGACTTTCAATGTGGTTTGATTAATTGTTAGGCAAAGGATTTCCCAACCCAGGTGAACAAAAAGTGTCGTGTTCAAGAGTGGTTAACGACTTTTCTAAAAAAAAAAGTGTAACAAATAGGTTCATTTTTCTCTCTTTTCCCCCACCATTTCTGGCAAGTACTTCTTTATTTTTGACAGGCTTGAGGAGGATAACATTTGCTTGTTTATAAGCTCATCCTTCAGATGAGTCCAACTTAGTTTAAAATTCAAACCCTAAGAAGGAATGGTTCGTTCCTATTTAAAATTGAACAGGTCCTTTACTGTTAAATTTTAACGAGTCTAGTATAGGAAAAACTCGGTGTTTTTCTATTTTAGGGAGTCAGAAGAAAAACTTAAGAAAACTCCATGGGGGTCCTTTTTCGTAAATTTGTGTCCCTTGAGCCTGAAAAAGTATAAAATAATACTCGAGAGAACTGCTTGACCATTATGATCAAGGAGTACTTTTCATAATTAGTGGCTCTGATCCAAAAAATAAAAAAGTGATCGAAGACATGTCGTTTCATAACCAGTATCGAACTTGAAATGACAAAAGTCTGTTGATATTTTCATGTTTATATGGTCAGAAAAGAGCTATAAGTGGACTGCCTTTTTAATTCTGTTTAACGAGTTAAAAAGGGAAAAACTCAGCAATTTTTTCATATTTTATGAGTCATAAAAGAGCTTAAAGATGACTCCAATGTTTCGCTTTTTTGTAAATTTTTGAAAGAGTCTGAAAAAGTGATAAAAGTATGCTTTTTGTTGAAAAATGATCAATTTTCTTGAAAAATCCAATATTCTGCACAAAAACTCAAAACGTTACTCATACCTATTTTTAAGATAAATAAAAATGTATTTAAAAATTTACTTTTTTAAAGTGAAAAATAAATAAATTAAAAATTCATTTATTCAAAAAAACTTATAAAAAGGGCTTTTCTAACTTCATTTTTACCATTTGAGTTCAGAGTGAAAAGTGAGAGATTTTGGGTAAGAAAGTTCTTGTGAAGATTCTAGAAAATCCATTCATTGCAATCGAAAACAATCAACTCCAGGTAATCCACATCCTCCTTATCTTGCATTTCATCCGTTTACATTTCGTTTTTAGGCTTTAAATTTGATTTTTAAGGAAAAATAGGTTTATAAAGTCGCTCGCAGGGGTTTGCAGGTGCAACATGCGGCACCTGCGAACCCCAACTTTTTCTATAAAGAAAAAAGTTATGGGTCCGCACCTATTGCTCATAACCCGTGAAGACCTACGCACTGTGTGTAAGCAGCAGGTGTGGACCTAGTGCAACGAATTTTAAAAAATTCAAATTTCTCCATTTTCGCCCAAAATTTTCGAACTAGTTGGTTCTAATATGTCTTTTTATGCATTGTAGGACACTCAAAATGCTTATTTGGTGAGAACACGAGCACAAGGATGTAGATCTTGCCGCAATAAATCATATGCCCACATTGCAGGCATTGAGAGCATGCAGACTGTTTAAGTTCTAGGCCATACTAGGCATGAGGGCCCAAGTAGATCTCTTAAAATGGCTGGTAGACAAATGGAACACACAGGACCAGTGCTTTGTGATTGGTGGCCACCGGCTCGAAATCGAGCTAGAGGACATATATTTTTTGACTGGTTTGTCCAAGAGGGGTGAACAATTATCTCTTTTCAGGACTAGGCCAGGTGGCCAGTCTGTCGCTAGTCTCCGATTGGAGTTTTGTGATGATCAAACAAAGGACAAACGAATTGATATTAAAACTATCAACCGTCCTAAGCTTAATGTTTTTGCATTCACTGTTACTAGGCTATGCGGGAGTGCAGCATTGCATGTGGCTGCTGAATCCCAAATTCAGATGGTTGTAGACTGTTTTCGAGGCACCATATTCAACTGGTGTGAGGCTGTGTTGGAAAATGTGAAAGTCCAACTAACCAGAGCATAGAATGGATAGATGAAAGACTTTGGATACAGATTTATCGTAGTCAGCTTTGCTCTAGAGAGGATCCCCATCTTAGCTCCATAGCATATTCTTGTTGATGTTGGTCTTCCTCGAGAGCCTAGGATAATTCGTTGGGTTGCTTTGATGGCCCGTCACCCTGAGGAGGGCATAGAGGTTGTTCGATTTCTGCCTGAGTATTTCCATTGGTTGAACAACCAAATTTTTGTGATTTAGGATTTTCCATATGCCGGGATGGATTATCGCAGTGACCCAAACATGGCTCTTCCACTAGGAGAGCAATGGGATGATTCAGGTAAAAACCATTTTCAACACTTTCTAAGTTTTAATTATTTTTATTTTTATTTTTTATTTTAAATCGTCCAAAACTGACAATCAAAAGTTTTAAATGCAGATGTGAGTCCACGACGACCAGCCGTTCTCCAGCCTTACGAGAGGAGACACCCAGCTGCGGCTGTACTAGCCCCACAGGACCAATCAGCAGAGATCTTTACCGAATTGGAGCATCATCTAGAGCGCTTGATAGTAGATATTCCAGAGACTGGCATAGATGATATTCCACTTAGGTTACAAGGGTATGTGATTGGGTTCCGAGGATGTTTTAGGAGGTTCCTATGTAGGGTGTCCCGAGTAATGGTTTCTTATCGTGATTATCGCCAGGGATAGGATGATCGATTTTGTAGACCCATGACATTTTGACTTTTTGTATTATCATTTTTGTCGATCATAAGGTGTTTTTCAACCTATTATCGAAGAAGATGTATTTTTTGAAACACACTTGTATGTTATGATATATCACTATTACTGGCTATCTCATATAACATGTTATCGAATGTTATTAAATTTACTATTTTGATTATTGCAAATGTCTATTTATCATACAAGAAGCAACTACATCTGCTAATGTATCTAAATGTCTTGGAATATGCTGATATTCAATGTAATCAAATTCACGTTCCAAGAGACGAACTCTAAAAAATAACCTTAATAACACTGGATTTCTAATGGCATAAACCCTATTAAGCTGTAACACAACGAGTTCAGAATCCAACTTAACAATCAAACTCCGGATACCAAATGAGATGGATTCAGATAATAACTCAATCACTGCACTATACTCTGCAATGTTATTCATTGTTTGACCAAGGCTTACCCCATGCATAGATACTAACTCAGCAGAGGGTGAATAAATAACCCAAGCTACGGAAGAAATGTTTCGTGTACTATGACAAGCACCATCAGCAAAACCAATGTATGTTTGAAGAGACGTCGACATCTGCAATATCAAGAGTAAAATCAAGATAAGAAGGAATAATGATAAGAGCATTCTCTAAACTAGGCACACTTTTCTAATCTAAAACACACCAGTTGTAAAGAAACTAATCTAACAAAAAATCTCCACCCAGAATTTAAGCGTAATATCTCTTCAGATAAAGTCCATTTCTAGGTTTACCCAAAGAGACACCATCAAAATCTATCAATTCCTAAGCCCCTTTTGCCACATAGGTACAAATTTTCCAGCCCCTAGCTTATCGTTTGCTTGATCATATAGTAAAACTAGGTCTCCTTTTGAAAAATTACGAGGTGTAACATTTCTATTGTACTGAGATTTTATTCGTTTCACATGAGTCTCGTTTGCTATTGCAGCAGTGCGTCGATTCCCATCTAGTTGAGCTAAGTATAGAAAATGTTTCTTCTCTTCAGAAGTAGCTGGGAGTAATTCTATGGCTAATTGTAATGAAAGAATTTCGCATTCAATCGGTAGCACTGCTTCCAAACCGTAGACCAGTTGAAAAGGAGTGAAACCAATTGACATTTTTACTGAGGTCCAATATGCCCAAAGTGCTTAAAATATGATGGTATGCCAATTCGACTTATGAATACCATTGATTCGTTGGATCATAGTGACTAAAACTTTATTGATAGCTTCAACCAGACCATTAGCTTGCGAGTAATATGGAGTAGAACTATTGTGGCGCAGGCCAAGTTGATATGCTAGTTTAGTCATCATGATGTTTTGAAAGTGACTTCCATGATCAGTAATAATAGCTTGAGGAACACCAAATCTAGCAATTATATGATTGAATACAAAAGTTGCAGCAGTTTTTCCGTCTGCCAAAAATGTAGGCATCGCCTCGGCTTACTTAGTAAAATAATCTACCACTAGGATAATAAATGCATGCCCCCCGGGCGAGTGAGGGTTACATGTAATAAAGTCAATACCCCACTTTTCGAAAGGACCGACAACAATTATAGGGTGAAGATTCATTGGATCATTTTTGGTTGAACAAGAATCAGAAAACGACTGTACAACCTGATATGCAATTTCAAAGGGACTCAAAGGCATCAAATGAATCCACCTTAGAATTGGAAGGTACGATCCAAGGATCGTCAAAAGCAATAGTGTTCGATGAAATCATATGAATAGTTGTAATAGAAGGCGATACTTAAGAGGAGGGAAGGAAAAAGTTCTTAGTAAACCAAAATCTTTAATCAAACCTACTCCAACATTCTTGTAAGGGATAGTTGTTTTACCGACGTGCTGAATACTATCTGTAGAGGCTGGGTCGGATGAGAAATAAGTCAGCTAGTCTATTGTAACAATATTTCCATTATGAGGAAACTTGATGAGCTGAAAGACCAATGAAACAATAGCAGTAATAGCATAAGACCAACTGTGATCCAGGAGAAGGTTGTAATTTGGAGGGGCATCAACCACTTCCACATCTAGATTTACAATTTTTCCCTCAACCCCTATAGGTGAATCCTGCAAAATACAAAAAGGATGGAACCCTCGGCCATCAAAAGCCTTTAGAATTGTCGGAGACTGATTGAGTGTGGGAGGACTAAGTGATCTCCAAAACTGGATCGACATAATACACGTAAAATCCCCTTCATCAATCACAGTCTGAAAGCAAGGTCTGTTTTTGACTAACACTGGAATCTGGAAAGCCATTTGATGAGGTAGGCAGGGTGTACTATTCTCTAAATTGAAGATTATTAGGTTTGAATCCTGTATATCGACAGCTCCTATAGCAGACAATAGTAATTTACACTGTACTGGGCATGATTGCACCACTTCCAAAGCTGACATTGTTGAAGGGGAAATAGCTAAGTCTTCAACAATGTTATAATTATGAGTAGCTCTCACATGTGCATTGAAAGCTGATTTACAAAGTATACCTTTAGCAGGCAGTTTGATTACTAGGTCAGGGTTGGGTTTCTCGATCTATAGCAGATCAGAACCAGGAGGAGTTGTAGTTGATGTGTTTGAATTAGAAGCTTCTGCTTCTTTACCACCAAAAGGATTTTTACTACCATAATCTTGCGATCGCGTCGCAATCCTGACATGAGACATCATCATAATGGGTTCTTCTGAGGCATTCGAGGAAGAACCAATCATATTACTATCTTGAGTAGGAAAAGGACCCTTCAAGACAACAATCATTTGAGATCCTTTAATGATTTTCAAAACCTCTGCTCGATGTGGGCAGTCTTTGGTAAAATGATCCTCGTCGCAAATGAAACAAGGATAACAAGGTTTATGTTTTTCATCAGTAGATTCATTTTTATCCGTTTTATCTTTTGAATTTTGTTTGCTTTTCTTGTTCCCCTTCTTTTTACTACTGGATTTTGATTTGGTTGTAGATGATTCTACGACATGAATGTCGATAGAAATTTCAGTGGAAGAATCTCATGTCGGGGAATCAGGTAAAGTTATTATAGGAGAAGAATTATTTGAAGATTTATTCTTACTTTTAGTACTAACTGAACCAATCATACCATCAGCGGCATGAGACCCTGAAGGAGCTACAGTTATTTGACCGTGTTTTGGAAGATTAGGGATTTTTTCATGTAAAGTACCTGATTGCGTATATATGAGGTCAAGGTATTGAGCCTGAGCAATGACTTTCTCTTCAGTGACAACTCCTCCCCTAGCTACATCTTTAGTGATTTTGGGTAATAATGATTTAATGAACCATTTCGCTAAAATTTGATTCGAAATGAAAACTTTCACTAAACGCCTTCTACGTCACCATTCATGAATATGATCAAAAATATATGTGGACGTGGATTGTTTTAGTGAAGTTAACAGTTCCGTGCCATTGTCGTATCTAACAAGCAACAGAAAATGAGTTAAGAAAGAAGTAGCTAACTGATTGAAATTATAAAAAGAGGCTCATGGTAACTCAATGTACCATTTGGCGGCAAGACCAATAAGAGTTCATTGAAAAAGAAGTAATTGAATTGAATCATCAATGATTGAATTAGATGCACACCAGAGGTGATAAGTCATAACGTCATTTGACGGATCCTCTCCTGACTTACCCTTGAATTTCGGGATATCACTGGGCAACTTACTAGGCATTGGCGGCCAATATGGAAGATAGTAAATCAGATCATTCATAAAGCGCAAAAATCAGGTAAATCCACAGTTACAATAAATGGTACTGATATTTAGGGTCGTGAAAACCTTGAGTAACAAGACTAGCTCTAGGAGGAGGATATCCAGGATAACCTGGAATTGGATTTTCATTAGGAATGTTATAACCTCCTAGGAAACCAGGATTAATCAGACCAAACTGGGGTTGTTGAGGCTATTGATAAGTATAGCCAGGATATGGTTGATACTGATAAACTGGGTTTTGTACAGTAGGACCGAATTGATACTGTCCTTAGTACGGTTGATAAGTGAATTGCGGTTGACTTGTGACAATCTTACTTGGACCAGCTTGTCCTGCATGCATCTGGACCAAAGTCTAAACTGTAGGTCCTGACTATGGCACAAAGACTTGAGGAGTTTGTAATGATGAAGGGATAGTAGAAATCGGAGCTATAGATACTCCAGAAACAGGTGTGGTAGGTTGAACATAAGTTGTATTAGTTGCAACAGTAGTTTGAGGTGAGCTAGGCCCACGTTGCTGAACTAAACCAGGTGTAGAGGTTTTAATAGTAGGTTGGACAGGTTGCTAGGTTGGACCAAAAACCAAAGGTTGTCCAGGTTGATTAGATAATTGCACATTAGGTTGCATAGTGTGTCGATTTTGGGATGGATCCCACACCATATTCATTCCAGAGTATGGACCCATAAAAGGTTATGCATATGGAGGACCATAACCTGGTTGAACATAGGGCTGATAATTAAGCAGTACATTTCCGGATCCTTGTGAAAATGATTGACCAAAAGGTGGTTGGAAACCTTGAGTTGGGTACTGACCTTGAGGTTGATAACCCTGAGGCACGTACTGAAACTAGGGTTGACCTTGAGGTATGTACTGAAATTGGGGTTGACTTTGAGGCATGTACTGAGTCTGGGGTTAACCTTGAGGTATGTACTGTCCCGAAGGTATGTACTTTCCTTGAGGTTTCCCCCCAGGTGGTAACTGACTACCTTGAGGTTGCCCCCCAGGCGTAACTGACTACCTTGAGGTTGAGGATTTGGAATACTACCAGACATCATAAGGATTTCTTCTGCATTCAACGCTTGAGTTCCATTACTACCAGTTGATAACTCATGTTCAGTCGGTCGAGGAGATGCTCCTGAAAACGTACCAGTGAGTGACTGATACCCCAAAGGAACAAAAGGACCACCGTATAAAAATGTTTCCAGTGATTGGGAAAACATAGATGACTGTCTTGACATGATCGATGAAGGATAATAACCTCTTGGTGTAGGATGAAAAGGAATTCAAGGTGGTGAAAAACTAAGACCCAGGTTTTCTAAAAAATTTGTCAATGATACATACCAAGTGTTACTCCTAAAAGGACTATAGAATATTGATTCATGCTCCCTAATATTTAAAGTCGATTGATTTTCGGGAAGAGTTACATCTTCATTTGGACTAACAAGTTATTCAATAGAAATGAGGCCAGAAGGAAGATTTTGAGTAATGATGTTTCCTACCCTAGGTGAACGAGGACCACTAGAAGTTGGAGAAGCAAATCCTAAAGTTGGAGTAGCAGTAGGTTCAGTGTTAGGCTCAAAAATTTCAGGGTCTTCAGCTAATTCACTGGAAGGAGAAATACTACCAGTAACTTCGGAAAGTGAAATTGGCTCTTGAATATACTCTGTTGTTTGTATTTGATAATTAGTATGAACAATTAAAGATGACTCTCCAGCTTCTGGTGATCCAACTCTACTATCAGTTGGTGATACAAGAGCTCGTAGCCCTTCAAGCTGGCTTGGTGTATACTCATGAGGTTTCCCCTGAAGTCTATGAGACTGTCTCGGTAATTCAGCCACAGTTAAATATTTAATTAATCACACGCAAACAAAGAAAATTTCAATAAAATCATCTAAAGTCTTTAAAGAAACAAATAACTGAATCACAAACCTAAAAAATCTAAGAGTTCAAACCACACACGAATAGTAACTTCCCATACTAAAAACACTAGTTGGTGATGAAATCTAATGTAGTAGAAGTTTAATACAGAAATGGCAGTTGGAACAGTTACCCCGACAACCTGCTTAATGAAACAGACTGGCACAAGTTTCTTCAGAAAACCATCTTGAGTGAAGAGAACCCCCTAGAGAGTCCAAGTGAGTCTAGTCGACGTCTGCTCCAGGTACAGTGAGATCCTTCCTTCACCATCACCTTAGGAAATAATCTTAAGTTTATGGACACTAATGTTACCAACAACAACAAATACAACTGGGGGAACAGTCTACAATCCGATCTACGTGCAAGGGCAGAGTAACAAAGCTCAATCCCCTTGAAGGCTCGTTAACATGGTCAATTTGAGGTTTACCAACAAGTGACCCCAAGCTCCTCGACAATGGTTAATCCAAGGTTTACCGTTTATAATACGTGCAAATATTCTATCTTTCCCAATGAAACAGAATTGATTGTCTCAAAGGTTCGGACATGATCTCATGATTGACTCCTTTAAGAGAAGCTTCCCAAAATGTATCAATTACAATTGGATTTATTTCCTACCATAAGATGTATCTACTTGTTTGTTTTAACTATCTTGGAGAGTTAATTACTCCCTACTCCAAGATACTAGCCTAG
This sequence comes from Pinus taeda, assembly GCA_000404065.3. Taxonomy (NCBI): domain Eukaryota; kingdom Viridiplantae; phylum Streptophyta; class Pinopsida; order Pinales; family Pinaceae; genus Pinus; species Pinus taeda. The sequence continues at coordinate 385,024 of APFE030678641.1, forward strand.
CTATATTGTGATAAGAGCCCTAGAAATATAAAAGATTACTAGATCAAATTTAATTAAGCGTTGCTTTTATGGGTTGTTCTTTAAGTCAATAGGTATGGAAATGAAACTTTTAAGGTGTGAAGACTCGACTCCAAAAACACTAAAAAATACACCTAAAATGATAAGCAATTCGGTTTTCTTTCAATGAAATTCTAGCTAAAAGAAAGAGTTCGAGAATGCAATTCTTTAAGAAACAATTCTTTCTTTCAACATGGAAATGGAAAGAAAATATTTTTGTCTTTTTCAATAAGAACTCTAAACAAGACTAATAATTAATGCTCACAATAAATCCCTTTCCTTTTTCAAAACTCAAAACTACAAAAAACAATTTGTTTCAAAAGAAATCTACAAGTTCTAGAAAAACACTCAAAACTACAAAAACTAATTTTGAGACCTAGAACTTTTAAAAAACTAATTGAATAAAAAGATTCAATTCTTTTTTAGGACATTTTACTTAGTTGTTTAGTAAACTAATTGTTCAGAATAACAAACCAATAAAAAAACATCCAGATATGTTTTTTTTGTAAAAATGAAATCAAAACTTATAACAAAGTTTGTTCAAAGATTTGCAAGGAGAAAACTAAATCTATTTCTCACAAAGGATAGATTTCACAACCAAGTCAGACTCGTCAAGAAGGTGAAAAGACACCAAGGTGATCTAAGGTTTCTCAAGCTTCTGATCTTTGAGTCACTACAGAGACCAAGTGAAAACCACTCTAGGCATGCAAAACTTCTAGAAAATCATCCAAAACAAAAATACTATCGGAACTCACTCACAAGAGATTTTTGACAGGAAAAAGACAGATCTGGGTAGACACTAAAAATCCTAAATGAAACCTAAACTTAATTGGAGGAAGACATTTTAGGTTTTTCAAAAAAATTTACAGGGTCCACAGAGTCCAAAAGAAACAGGTGCGGTCCCGCTCTGTTTACTAAAGGAAAAGTGAAGAAATGCCCACACTGTCTGTAAAGAGAAAGTGCGGTCCCCTAAAAACTTTGAAAAATCACAAAACAATTCAAATTCTAAAATCTACCCAAGCCAGTATACATCAATCAAAAACTAGAAACGAAAACAATTTTCTCAAGTCAAAATAAAGGAAAAACAAAAATTAAAAACCCTCCCTAGCGGAGTCGCCAATTTGTTGGTCAGATAAATCGATCTTGCGGACAGGACCAATCTCCCTAGTATCATAAGATAGTCTAGCAACAAACAGACAAACAAATCTATCTTTCTCTAGACATATGCGATTTATAAATAAATACTATAAAGGTGTTAAGACCCTACCTTAGATCCGATGCTCGTTTGTAGTATTCATCCTTCAATTGTTCGAAAGAGTTACCTTTGAGAACCTACAATCACAAACAAGCAAACATTAAATAGCACCTACATAGCAAATATCATAAATCATGTCTATTATGGTGATTTTGAAATCCATAAAATAAACTATGAATCAACAGCTTATTGAGAAAAACAAACTTATTTGTATTAACTTTGAAGTAGAAGAACCTTACAACCTTTTTAGCCTTAACATTGAACAAGCTCTTCCTGGGGTTCGAAACAGGAATTTCCTTTACTTTGACAAGCCTTGCACTCTTCCAAATGAGATCATAGAGGTATGTAATCTCTCCTCATAAAAACTCAACTAAGAAGACTATGTTCCAACAACATTTCACCTCAAAAATATTCATCTTCTAACCTCCCCAGTAACCAACACAATGCTTCTTTTTATAGTGCAGAGGAGGTGGTTACATGTCCACTTATGAAGGGATAGAATCCTCCTTCAAAGGGATAAGCTCCTCACATCAAGGGGTTAGCTCCTTAGGGTATGGGATACATGAACCTTAAGAGAGCGAACTTGCCACCTTAAGATTCCTTCCAGAAGCTTCTAGAAATGACAGAAAGTGATTTTTTAGAATGTACTCGTGCCTTTTTAACTTTTACAGGGGTCCCCACCCATAACATAGAGACAGAGTGGTCAGGTGCACAAGAGACATGACCATTAGGTGCATGACTGCAGGTAAGACAAAGAGAAAGTGCAGAACCAGAGTTTTAAAGACTTTGAGGGCTTTTCTCTTACTTTAAGGCTTGATATGAGGAACTGATATTTCAGACTTGTAGAGGGGGAAAGTATGAGTGGTAATGAACTCACAGAGATAGCAGCATGTCAAGGTGACAATTTTTAGTGCAACAATAGGCTCGGGCACATGAGTGAGAAGGGGATGCAAATTCTTCACTCAAGAAATTTGTTGCTAGGTTTGAAGCATGTTGATTTAAAATTCTGTGAGAATTGTGTTTATGGAAAACAGAAGAAAGTCAGATTCCTTAGAGTTGGGAAAGAAAAGAAGAGAGAAAAATACATTTTGTACATACAGATGTATGGGAACCTGCTCAGGTATCATCTCTTGGTGGCTCTCGTTATTATGTTACTTTTATTGATGATGCAAACAGAAAAACTTGGATTTATTGTCTCTGAAATAAATCTGATGTATTTGATATTTTTAAGAAATGGAAATCTTTGGTTTAAATGAGACATGAAAAGGGTTGAAGTATCTCAGATCAGACAATGGAGGTGAATATTTCAGCAAAGAGTTTGATAGGTGCTGTTTAGAGAATGGAATTCGTAGAGAGAATATAGTTCCAGGAACACCACAAGAAAATGACGTGTCAAAAAGGATGAACAGGACAATCATGGAGCGTGCAAGGTGCATGAGATTGCATGCAGGGTTGCCTTTAAAATTTTGGGTAGATGCTGTAGATACTGCTATTCATCTAATAAAGAGATGACCTTCAAGTTCCTTGGATGGTGGTATTCCAGAGGAGGCATGGACAAGTAAAAAGGTAAACTACTATTTTTAAAGGCTTTTGGTTGTGAAGCCTTTGTCCACATTAATAAAGAAAATAGAAAAAAGCTTGAGGCAGAATCAAAGAAATGTACCTTTATTGGATATGGTGTTAATGATTTTGGTTATCGCTTTTATGATTATGAAAAACACAAAAACATTAGAAGCAGAGATGTCATATTCAATGAAAAGTTTATGTATAAGGATCAGCAGCAGGAAAAGAAACAAGAAAAAGAAAATGAAGAATACACAGTGCTTGATGATATCACAGGAAAAGTGATGGTGCCTGAAAATCATAATGATCAATAGCCAGAACAACAACCACAACAACAACAAGCACCTCAAAAACATGAAAGTGGTGTTAGAAGATCTACTAGGATAAGTAGACACCCTGAATGATACTCTCCTTCATTATATTATGTATTGTTGACTGATTCTGGTGAACCAGAATGTTATGATGAAGCAGTGTAGGTAGAAACCAGGAAGAAGTGGGAGCAAGTCATGAAAGAAGAGATGGACTCCTTGGCACATAACTAGACTTGGGACTTAGTCAGGTTGCCTACAGGTAAAACCACATTGCAGAATAAATGGGTTTACAGGTTGAAGGAAGAAGATGGAGGAAAATAGAGGTACAAAGCTAGACTTGTGGTGAAGGGGTTTGCACAGAAGAAAGATATTGATTTTGATGAAATATTTTCTCCTGTTGTTAAAATGACTTCAATTAGAACTATTTTAAGTCTAGTAGCAGCTGAAGATTTGCATCTTGAGCAGTTATATGTAAAGACAACATTTCTCCATGGGGATTTGGAGGAAGAGATATATATGCAGTAACCACAAGGATATGAGGTAAAAGGGAAGGATAAACTAGTGTGCAGGTTGAAGAAGAGCTTGTATGGATTAAAACAGGCTCCAAGGTAGTGGTATCTAAAATTTGACAAGTTAATGTCTGAACAAGTTTATACTAGGTGTCACTCTGATCATTGTGTTTATCTAAAAAGGCAAAATGATGGCAACTATATTATATTGTTATTGTATGTAGATGACATGCTTGTTGCAGGTTCTAACATGCAGGAAAAAAATGTGCTCAAAAGAGAATTGGCAAACTCATTTGCAATGAAGGATTTGGGTGCTGCAAAACAAATCCTTGGTATGATAATAACTAGAGACAGGAAGAATCGCAAATTAACATTGTCTCAAAGTGAGTACATAGAAAAGGTGTTGAAAAGGT
>APFE030678648.1:0-35567 GCA_000404065.3 Pinus taeda
GTTTTATTTATTTACCATACGTCTAGTTTATTTATATTTTTATTTATTTACCATACCCTTTGAGTAAGTATAAAAAGACGTTTTATTTATTTACCATACCTCCACTTTACTTATATTTTTATTTGTTTACACCCTTACATGTATATAAGGTGACTTATGGAGTAAATATAAAAAATGTTTTATTTATTTACCATACCTCTCATTTATTTATATTTTTATTAATTTACCATACCTCTTTTTTAAATATGGTATTTGGGCCTTTGGCCCATAAGATTCACTTAAATAAAACCTATTCTTGAAAATGGGCGAATGGAAGGTTGTAACTCCTAATTTCAAGGGCTAAATTTACCTTTTTTACCCTCTCCCTTAAAATAAGGTGGGCTATTTGAGGTGATTTGTAAAAATGTACTATGATACAAAATATTCGCCCACTAAAAATTTAAAACCCCTTAATTTCGCCAAAGGGCGAACATTCGCCCCTAAAATCACCCCTATTTTCCACATATTATATTGTTGAGCATTATACTGCGGAGGCTGAAAAGAAGAAGTTGGGTTTGGAAACATACCAAATTGTCGCAGCTGCCACTGATGGCCCTGGTTGAGAAAATACACCAATTCTAGCTCTTCTTCTGCTTCCTTATATACTGCTTTTAATCGGGGAAGTGAGGGACAACTTTCCGTAAGGTGATGTTTTGTGCAGATGGCACATGTTTGGAATGCATCTAGTGGACACTCCTTATGGCTATGCTTTTTCCTGCATCGGGGACAGAAGATTGCCAAATTTTGTTCTGCCTCCATTTGCTTCTGTTTGGCCTGCATAATATCAAGTTTTGTAGTTAGTGTCCCTATTATATCAGTTTTAAAATTTTCCAATAAATTTCCAATTTCTACACGCGTTACTCCTTCTGTCGAAATTTTATTATCTTTTACAAACCGATCATGTTCAGCTGGTTTTAATCTTGTGCTACCTCTTGAGCTCCTGATACATAAATCAATAATGTCAGCAAAATTTTCTTGGTAAATATCTCCTTTTCCCATAATGTTTAATGTTTCAATACATTTTTCCTTCATGCCCCTTATTAATGCTATTTTTAACACATTATCAGGTAAAGGCAATGATGCATAAGGAGATCTTTGAAGATTATACTGAAAACGTTCCACATACTCCTCTAATGTTTCGTTTGGTCTAGCTATCATGTGGAATATTTCACCCTTCAGTTCTCTAGACCTGCAATAGTCCTGATATTTTTTTAGAAAATATTCTTTCATTTGATCCCAGTTATTTATAACCCCGCCACCTAATCCCATAAACCATCTTAAAGCAGCCCCTTTTAATGTAGAGGGAAATAATTTTAGTTTCTGGGGGTTGGTGGTGTAATCATATCCCCTACACAACAAATCGAATTCAAATAGAAATGCATCCGGGTCTTCTGATGTAAGACTGTGGAATGTAGGGATATGTTGAAGAGGGATTGCTTTCATAGGCGCATTTGCTGCAGAATCCACTATGGGGTATTGTAATGTAGAGGTTTGGGTGTTTGGCTGGTTTTGAGCCATTTGGTCGAATATATGCCAATAACCTTTTGGTATATCTAGGAGGGTATTCCTAAGTTGAGGGGGAATGGCTTTAACAGGAATGGTTTTAATAGCACTTCCTCTATCTCGGATAATGAGAGTGTCTAATGTCTGAGGAGATTGAGTTTCTTCAAAAATGATTTTTGCAGCACTTCCCTTGTCTGGGCTGTTCAATGGCTGAATTGTCCTAAGAGGAGATCTCGGTTCCTCGGTTTCCCCTGTCTCTCCTCCTCCTTCACAAAGATTACTGAAATTCCCTTCCTGCAATAGTTCTGGAGTAGAATTTTCTATTTCTTGAAAGTCCTGCTCTTTAGTTTGGCTATGCACCTCAGCAAAGGCTACAGATGGTGATCCTGTGGCCTAAAGGGAACTAGTAGGCTGTCTAGAAATAACTTTTTTGGGTCCTACTGAGGGCTGAGATTCTGCTTTCTTTAAGATTTCATCTATGAAGGCTGGTCGGCCAAGGGTCACCTGCCCCTTAGCTTTTTCTGGCTTGGGTAGAGGTTTGGAATTCTTTTCTGGCTTTTTTTGCTTAGTCATGCACACAAATCAACTACTAAATTCTACCCAAACAAAACAGTAGCAAATCTATAGGAAAGTGAGCAGAGGAGCAGGGCTGTTACATGCTCCACACATAGGTTCTTACCTTTTGTTTTAAAAAAAAAGAACAAATGGCTACACTCATTCCCTGACAACGGCGCAAAAATGTCAAGCTATAAAAAGGGTCTCTTTCACCTCTAATTACCTCACATTAATATGTCAATCCGGGAACGTTTTTTTATTTCAAAGAGTGTCTCAGTCTGAGGCTATCATTTGCCAGAGTAATGCTAGTAGTACAGTGTTCAAAAATACAAGAGTAAACGAATGCTTGTTTATAGCTAACTAATTTAAAATATTAAACCACAAATTCAAAAAACTAAGCAATTTATCAGTCAAGGGTTTAGTAGCAATAACTCATCCCTTTGTAAACTGATGGAAAATGAAACCAGAGAATAGATTGTGGATCTGGGAGCCAGACATTAGATGTCAATGCTCACTACAACTTGGGATCGTTCCTCACACCAAAACAACAAATGACAGGAAATGAAATGGCAGATAAGAAATGGAACAACAATTAAGAAATAGAACAACAAACCTGAAATGGAACAGCAAACAAGAAATTGTAATGACAACTAAGTCTAACAAGCAGTGACACCTTAGTCTACAAGATCAAATGCAGTAATCGTAATCTACAAGAATCAAACGACAATCCTTCACTCTTAAGGGCGGATTGAATAACACACCAAAATGGAACAACACTGATTAATGATGAATTATAGAACAGCGCTTGAAAACCATATAGACACACACAACACACTTTAATAGTAATCTGATCTAGTTATCAATATCAGTTAGAAAGAGTGCGACTGCATTTCAAAATAGAACAACATTGTTTATAGATCCAACAATCGCGAAGAACATAACTCCCAAGATGAATTTCGTAATGTCAATGAACAAGTGCAAACCACAAAGGCTCTGTAATTAAACAGCAACAATATTCTGTAAAGACTAGCAATATTATATCAACACTTAAAAGAAGAGTGATACGATGCAGAGTCAATACAATAGTTCTGTCTTTAGAAACCTTAATAAATTAAACATAACAGAGCATGTGATGTAAACTTACAAAACACATCAGATTACCAAATAACGTCGATAAGCAAACCATGCATAAACCAAACGTAATAATATAGGAGCGAGTGTCCTCCAGGGCCGGGCCCTTAGCCTCCAGAGGTACACCGCTTGAAGTTATTCCAGACTCAGAGATGAAATAACAACCAAGTTTGTATTAATGCATAAAGTGGAATTACAATAGATCAGTTCTTAACGAGACTTGATGATCAAAGTTTTGATCTTAAAGGAAATTACAAAACATAACAGATTCTAACTCCCCTCTCGAGCTAACAGTGCTGCCCCTTTTATAATGGTGAAGGCAGAGATATCTAAGTGCAGAACTAGTTAAAGCAGCGATCCCTCAGGATCAAGGATCCTGAGGGATTCACTGAACCATTAGTCCTCAGTCATCTCTTCTCTTTCCTACACCGAGCCGATATTTCCACTTCCTTTCCAGGGCTGATTCACTTTGATTTTTTTTGCCTTGTTTGCATATGGTTCCCCGTCAAAGGGACAGCGGTTAACCCGTCCTTCTCCTTTCCTTTGGAATGGTAGTTTCTCGTTTTTCCTTCTTTTTGCATAAGGAAATGACAATTGTCAGTATTTTCGTCTTGCATATTAATCTCACAGGTTTTATTACAATTCCTTATCGTTTTCCTAGTTCATGATGCAAAAGGTTTGTAAGTTCTAATGAAAAGATGTTGAAATAATTACCAAAAACATACCTTCTTTAGTACTCCACACCTTTTCTTAGAGAAATTGTCCAATTCAACAAGAGATGCAATCTAATTTTTCTAGTTAGATAAAGTCAAATGGACAAACAAACAAGATTAGGTCAAACCTGGTTAAACAAAGATATTTTCGGCCTCCTATAATAGATGGTCAAATTAGGTAAAATAGGTCGAATTTTGGCCTCCAAAACACCCTCAGAAACCCTAGTCAACTATGGTCAAACTACCTTAGGCCTACAGTTAAACACCCTTCGAATTTCAATCAAACTGTGCCTTAGACATGTGATCAAACATCCTCCAAAATTTGGTAAAATTGCTCCAGAAAAACTTAGTCAAACTATTCGTCAACATGTGTCAAAGGTTGTTCAAACTTCTATTTGCTTCTCTCCTCTCTCCTTTGCACGTGAATAGAAGTCAGGAGATCTTGAGGTGATTTGAATTGCTCCAAACGGGTGAGGAAAAATGGAAATATATAGTAGTTGAACGAGCCCAAATAGGTGTGTCCTTTCACTGTGTTGACTTGACCTTTTGGGGGGCTTGAATTTTAGAGGAAAAATTTTGAATTTCAAATTTAATCTTTCCCTTTTTTATTTAGAGCCAACTTGAATTCAAATTTGCATTTTCATTCTCTTTTAATTTTGTGGGGCAATGCACATAAAGATTATCGACTGAAACTAGGGAAATTCAACAATGAATAGAACACCTGACGATGTTCTAATTGATTAAAACATAGTATTGTTACAAGAATTGTTTATCAAACATTTGAATAAAACATGATTTTCTACATTTGAAATCATAGTAAATAATGGCTTGAATGTAATAATGTCGATGTGAATTGATTTTTACTTTCAATTTATAGATTGGTCCTCTTTTATCTACAATGATTCATTAAAAGAGGAACTATCTAAATTGAACCAACAAATAACCTAGTGACAGCAAGATCCTAGTAGCTTGATGGGTATTTGGGCACATGAATCATTTCCAAGCATGATCGAGTTAGCTTTTGATTTATACAATATTTTTTTTTAAAGCATATTAGAATGCAAGAGAGGAAATCGTAAGCCTACACATAGAGTGCATGACACCTCACAAGTTTACTTACTCTAGTTGATAAATGAATGTTGAAACTTATGTAAAAAAATTTGCTCAACATTTGGCATCATTGTTGGGGAGGTGTCAAGGGTATAATAGTACTCTTGCATTATTTTTTAGATGATTGCATTTAATTCGTATAAACATTTTAGTCAAGGAGGTTGAAGGCAATAAGGCAAGAGGTATGAACCTAGGCATTCAATTTAACTGAGTCTGAGTCTGTTGGGAGGTGTCAAGGGTATAATAGTACTCTTGCATTATTTTTTAGATGATTGCATTTAATTCCTTCAGTATAAACATTTTAGTCAAGGAGGACAAAGGCAATAAATCAAGGGGTATAAACCTAGGCAAGAGGTATGAACCTAGGCATTCACTTTAACTGAATCTTTACAAATTCTTGTTATGTTTGTACTATATAATAGATTAATTTAAATATGGTAGAGGTAGAATAAGATAGTAGCTCTAACTACTCCAACTATTCTAATTAGAGGTGTTTCAAAAAACCCCATTTAATTTGTTAATCAAATACCATTAAATTTTTTAACATTCTTTGCTATATTTGTTGAAAAATAAACACTTAATTGTATAAATTGTCAAATTTAACAAATATTTTATGTTTCAAATTAGTACCTTCATAAAAAGAATGAAAGTGAATAAATTAAAAAATAATAATAATGTTTTCCAATTTATTTTTTATATTAACTCTTGATTATCATAAAAACATGAAAGTGAATACATTTAAAAAAATAATAATAATATTTTACAATTTAATTTTTATGTCAATTCTTAATTATCATTAAAATGACCGGCCAAGGCCTCATGCCTCACATCAGATTAGACAATTCTGACGTGGTCTATTGGTAAAGCAAGTGTGAAAAAGTAAAGGGCGAGGGGGTTGATTGGGAGGGTTAGGATTATGTTGAAACATTGTATTTTATGCACCTTTCCGGAATGTTTCTACAACGTGGATCCCATTAGCACCATTCTTTTCTTAAATAGGTGAATTAAAAATATTTAAATGATTTTTAGGTGAATTAAAATAAAGTGGATGACTTTGTTTGAATTTAATGAAAACGTTATTTTATTTTTATGTAAAAGATTAGAAATTTTAGAAGGCTTTTTAAAATAAAGATGAGAAATGTAGTTACATGTTTCGCGAAGATTTCTTGAGAGAGCTTCTAAAGTTTCTCCCTATCACTTCCAACATATTATATATGAAAATACATAAATTTTATTATCATTTTAATTATTATATTATTTTTTTATAATGTAATTAAATAAAAATATAATATCATTTTTCATTATAATATACAATTAACATTAGGATTATAATGAATAAATTTTAGGATTGAATTATTATATACCTAGGTCTATATGAGAATCAACCATCGTAAACCATAGTCAAATATGTTTATTTTAAGGTTTACAATATTTATCCAAGGGTATATATATCTTGGGTTTAATATTATTCACATAGGTTTATAGTCACTTGGGATTTTAGTATTAATCCTTTGGGTTTATAATATAAATCCCTTGGGTTGATTAATCTAAGGGTTCATATTACTAGGTATACTATTATTCACAAGGTTTATAATATTAATCCTTAGGTTTAATATAAATCGCTTGGATTTGTAATGATGGTCCAACTTCAAATTGTGACAAAGATTTTCTCAATATGAAAATCAACCATGGTCCAACTTCGCATTATGAAAAGAATTGCCTTGATATGAAAATCAATCATGGTCAACTATGGTCCAACATCACATTATGAGAAATATTGTCTCAATATGAAAATCAACCATGGTCAACTGTGTTTATTTTAGGGTTTATAATATTTATCTTAGGGTTTATATACCTTGGGTTTCTAATATCAACCACTTGGGTTTAATATTATTCCCTTGGGTTTATAATATCAATCCCTTGGGTTTATTATTCTAAGGGTTAATATCTCTAGGGTATAATATTATTCATAGGGTTCATAATACTAATCCTCGGCTTTAATTTAAATCCCTTGAGTTTATAATCATGGTCAACAATGGTCCATTGTCACATTGTGACAAAGATTCCCTCAATATCAAAATCAACCATGGTCAACAATGGTCAACCATGGTCCAACGTCACATTGTGACAAAGATTGTCTCAATATGAAAATAAACCATGGTAAACCATGGTCAAATATGTTTGCTTTAGGGTTTACAATATTTATCTTAGGGTTTATATACCTTGGGTTTATAATATTAATTCGTTTACTTTAATATTATTCCTTTGGGTTTATAATCCCTTGGATTTATTACTCCCTTGGGTTTATTAATCCAAGGGTTCATATTCCTAGGGTATAATATTATTCATAGGGTTTGTAATGGTCAAGATCATGTGTTTCCTCCTAAGAGGTCACTGGTTCAAAACCAAAGGGGAGTAGAGTATGTATGCCTTTGTAGACTTCACAGTCAAATTGTTGCACGGAGGTGGGTCCCTTCTCCCATAAACAAGGGGGTCTCATACACCAATTTGGTGTCTGGCTTGGCCCTTACCTTAAATAATAATAATAATAATAATAATAATAATAATAATAATAATCCTTGGGTTTAATATATTTCCTTTGGGTTTATAATCATGGTCAACCATGGTCCAACGTCACATTGTAACAATTTTTCTCAATATTAAAATCAACCATGGTCCTGATCCAAAATGGATTTTGGATAGACTCCTAAGTCTAAGTGTTCCTCCCAGAGGAAAATGAAAGTCCAAGGAAGTTCTTGCAAATAGCCCCATTGCAGAGATGTTTTCATTCTAAATATACTGCAACTTGAATAAGAAAAAATGGACTTCGGATGCAGAAGTTATCACAAAAAGAAGTGCCCTTTATCCTTGGGAAAAAGAGGCAAAATATTAAAAAAAATGGTAAAAGCACCTTAGAGAGGCAAATCGCACTGGAAGGGTGAGCGGAGGACTTAAACAGAGGCGGAAGAGACCCCCCCAATCACTGATCTCCGATATATTGGGTTAGAGGTAGGCCTGTGTTCAATGGCGGGACCCCAGGCTAAGCGATATTGTGATCGCCGCTATCAGCAGATCGACGTCGAAGATCAGTGTAATCAATGGATAGAACCCCCATGGACTATGCGATATGCGATTGTGATATATTTCATCACATTATCGCATCAGAGCAATACAAAGGAGCGAGGCCGATATACTTGCGACTTGCGATAGCTGGACCCGACGGGGTTATGGATGAAATTTAATATATTTTGAGTTGTAGAAAAAGGGATTTTTCTATGTACTTTTCATTTTCGTTAAATAAATTAAATGCAAAGGGAATGTGCCTGATGCGATGAAGTCAGACCCAAAAGGGTTTAAAAAAGCAGTTGTATACTATTTGAAGTCCGCTATAAAGCCATTCATTGGGATTTTCAGTGTTTTAATGTATTTTTGCAAATACAAAGGAAACCACAGGACATGGGCACTTGCGACTTGCGATAGCGATTGAAGGCAGACCCGATAGGAGTCTTGGGTGGATTCAATGATTTTTGAAGTCCGATAAAAAAAGTTTTTGTGGATTTTTACAGTGTTGCTGTGTATTTCTCTATGTAAATAGAGATCAACTGTTTTAGGAATTTTAATGCACCGATGGTCCCTTCCGTTAAAAAATAGGTGGCCACCATCTTTGAAGATGTTTAACAATGATTTGTTTAACGTTCAGAGGGGGATTTGAGTGGATAGAGGCCGTGAGCCAAAGAGCCCAGAAGAGGAAACATACAGACAACACTGATTGGATTAAAAGCCATGAATGTTAGAGACAGAGGGGGGTTGTTGCTGAAACTGAGCATAAGCAGGCAGTGCAGAGAGCTGAAAGAGCGAAAAAGCCTAAGAGCACAATTGGCAGGCAGCAAAGCTGCAAAATGGTCGTTGGAAGGTTGCCGAGGATCACTTGGAGGTTAAGCAAATCATAGAGGCTAAGAGAGAGCTCAAAGAAGCCAGAGCCATGAGCCAGAGCCATGAGCCAAAGCCAAGAGCCAGAGCCAGAGCCGAGAGCCAGAGCAAGATCGCATAGCCAAAAAGCTTGAGAGCTTCAGGGCCAAGGATAAGATGGTGTCTGAGCCCATTGTTTCTGTGTAAAACAGTGGAGTTAAGTGTAGATCTTGTAAAAGGACTTATACCATAATCCCAGAGAGCCTAGTCAAGTTGATTAGAGCTTTAGGAGACATAGCCCAAGAGTTTTGGGTGAGCTCTAAATTAAGATTGTTGTCCATGTGTTTGTTATTTGCTGCATTGTTTCACTGTCATATGTTTGATATATCATTTTAAGCAATCGATTTACAACACACAAAGAGTTTTAAAATAAGCATCAACATACACCTATATTTTCAAGTATATTATCAATTCGCATTGGTTAATCAATAAGATTTGGGAATATTTAAAGCTTTGGAAGTGGGAGAGGTTCTTGTAAGTAGACAAGAAGCCTAAGTGCCCCATTTTCAGATCAAGTGATATCAGAGCTTGAGATTGATTAACCACACCTTCAAAGAAGTTTATGTCAGAATGCTTCATTGACAGGGCAAAGATTGCTTGTCTGAAAGGTGTTTGGGCATTCAAGGACTAATTTTATGATTGACTCTATGCTTGTTGAAGACTGACTATTTTCTTAGTTTGTAGAGGTGAAGGGAAAGCTATTGATATCTTAGTCCAAGAGGGACAAGAAGGAAGAAGGGTTGAAGGCATTCTTTTATCCCAAAGGACCTCAAGGAAATCCTTGAAGCATAAGAGGTTTGTTGCCAAAGGTTTCTGAATATGCTCTTTATTAACCTTGTTTGAAGTTCTTTTGTTTATTTGCATAATGAAAACTTCTACAAGTGTATTCTCAAATTCCTCCTCCATCACAAGATTCTTTAATGGAGACATGAAGCAAGACTTGTTCATCATGAGGGAAAAGGTGAGAGAAATGTATGAGGATGGATGGAAGAGAAGCATACTTAGATAGCAATTGAATTCCGTGGAGGAAGGGAAACAGATGATTTCTGACAAATTGCAGGAAATGGAGAGGAAACTTCATATTGAAAATATGAACCTGAAGAGGATGCATGAGTTGGAGTCCCAACTCTTTTTTGCCAAAGAAGCCTTGGTCAAGTATCAGCTTGAAGAAGAGGTAAATAGTTCCTGTTTGTCTTCAAATTCTTCTGAGAATGCTTATATTGGTTCTTTTGAAAAACATACTAAAGGCATAGGTTCCAAGCTAATGTTCAAGATGGTTTATGAAGGAAAAGGCTTGGGTAAGCATGCACAAGGTATTGTTGAGCCAATAATGGTTGAGGAAAGGCCTAAGTATTTGGGTCTTCGCTATGGACAGTCTTATGGAGAAAGTTCCAAAGCTACCATGAAGGCCATTGAAACAGCTCCAAGGGGGAGTTGCATTGCAGGTATTTTACCTTAAGATTGTAAAGATTGTATTCAAGAGGAATGCAATAGCTTGAAACATCATTTGCAGGATGTAGGTGTTCAAAAGCACACACCTGAAACAAAGAGTTGTAGAAACTCTGAAAGCCTTGAAGAGGTTGATGGTGTTCCAAATGGAGCTACTTCTTCATTCAATTCACCTCGTCATAAAGGCAATAAAGGTGAAAGAGAAAGGTATAAATCTGGTACTAAACACATTCCTTTTGATTTTGCAAAGCATGATAAATTTCTACATAGATATGGGAAAAGAGTTGCACGTTCCTTTTGTGGTTTGGATAACTATAATTTTTCTAGATGTTGGAAGAGAATGTCCACATATAGGAAACTTTTGAAGGAAAGGAAACAAGCAGCCAAAGGTCCATTGGACAAGGCAAATCATGCTGTCAAGAGGATGCGCATGTGTTGCACTTACTACCATAAGCAAGGGCATCTTGCTAAAAGTTGTTGGACTTTAAATCTAGCAATGCTTCCACAAAAGATGAAGAAAGTGGAAAGAGAAGATGGTAGAAATGGAAAGGAAGATTCCATGAATGATGTGCCTCAGAATGATTCACATGTTGATGTTGATGTGCAGACAAAGGAAGGACCTTTGAAATGGATTGGTAAGAAATGGTTAGAGTTCTTATCCAATTAAGATTGCATGGCTATTGATGCATCTATTTGCATTTCTTTGTTGATGAGATGCAAGTTGCAGGATTTTACCAAGAAGGTGAGTGGAAAAGTTGAGTAGGAGGCTCACTTTGTTGCTACAACATTATATTTCTTTTCAGCTTCAAAAGTACAGCGTGCTTAAGTGAAAGTTGAAGGATGAAATGCATGCATGAGCATGAGATACATGAACACATGGATGTTGATGTTTTCCTGGTATTTAAACATGTATATGTAATTGACTTGAAGGGTCATTTGTTTTAAAGGCATTTTTTGTGGGCTTGTTGTCTAGTCCATAATTTGTATGCAGATATAAGACATGGAGGTGTTCACAAGATGTGAAATCTATTTATTTTGTTAAGAGCATCCAGTTGTTGTCTGTATTTCTGTTGTTGTTAACAGTGGTTGTTGACAACTTTTAAAACAGGTACAAACGAGAATTTTGTGGAGCACATGTACTTCATATTTGTTTGAGCCACCTTGGATCAATGATCAAGGTAGAGAAGTTCAAACTATCTTCTATGACCATCTCAACAAGATTTCTGCAGGAAGGCAAAGAGTAAGGCAGATCTTCCCAGGAGGACCAGCATATCTAGGAAGGAAAGTGGTCAAAGGCCTTGGTTCAGAGGCACTATGCAAGGCAAGTTTATGGAGGCTGAAAGAAGAGGGTGTTGTTACTCTCATTTACTATTCATATTAGTAATATCAGTCTTTTGGAGACCAAAAGTTCTTTTAGTGGGAAGACGTGATCCAAAATGGATTTTGGATAGACTCCTAAGTCTAAATGTTCCTCCTAGATGAAAAAGAAAGTCTAAGGAAGTTACTAGAAATAGCCCCATTGTAGATATCTTTTCATTCTGAATTTGCTGCAACTTGAACCGTGAAAAAGAGACTTCAGATGCAGAAGTTATCATAAAAAGAAGTGCACTTTATCCTTGGGAAAAAGAGGAAAAATCTTCCAAAAAATGGCAAAAGCCTTATAGAGGCAAATCACATCGGAAGGGTGAGAGGAGGACTTAAATGGAGGCGGAAGAGACCCCCCCCCCCCCCCCCAATCACAAATCTCTGATATATTGGGTCAGAGGCAGGCATGTGTTCAATGGTGGGGTCCCGGGTCAAGCGATATTGTGATCGCCACTATTGGTGGATCGGTGTCGGCGATCGGTGTAATCAACAGACAGAATCCCCAAGGACTATGTGATATGCGATTGCGATATATCGCATCGCATTATCACATCAGAGAAATACAAAGGAAAGGGGCCAATATAATTGCGACTTGTGATAGTCGGACTAGATGGGGTTATGGATGAAATTTAATATATTTTGAGTTCCAGAAAAAGGGTTTTTTCTATGTATTTCACATTTTTGTTAGATAAATGAAATACAAAAGGAATGCCCCCGATGCGATGAAGCTGGACTCAAAAGGGCTTTAAAAAACAACTGTATATTATTTGAAGTTTGCCATAAAGCCATTCGTCAGGATTTTCAGTGTTTAAATGTATTTTTGCAAATATAAAGGAAACCACAGCACATGGGCATTTGCGGCTTGCGATAGCGATTGAAGGCGGACTCGATAGGAGTCTAGGGGAGATTCAATGATTTTTGAAGTCCGATAAAAATAGTTTTTGCCGATTTTTACAGTGTTGCTGTGTATTTCTCTATGTAAACAAAGAATGATTGTTTTGGGAATTTTAATGCACTGATGGTCCCTTTCATTACAAAATAAGTGGCCACCATTCTGGAAGATGTTTAACAATGATTGTTTAACGTTTAGAGGGAGATTTGAGCGGATAGAGGCTAGGAGCCATAGATCCCAGAAGAGGAAACATACAGACAACATTTATTGGCTTAAAAGCCATGAATGTCAGAGATAGAGGGGGGTTGTTACTGAAACTGAGCATAAGCAAGCAACATAGAGAGCTGAAAGAGCGAAAAAGCCTGAGAGCATGATTGACATGAAACAGAGTTGCAAAAAAGTCGTTGTAAGGTTGCCGAGGATCGCTTATGGTTCAAGTGAATCACAGAGGCACGCAAAGGCTAAGAGAGAGCTCACAGAAGCCAGAGCCACAAGCTAGTGCCAAGAGCCAGAGTCAGAGCATAGAGCCAAAAATCCTGAGAGCTTCAGGGCTAGGGATAAGATGGTGTCTGAACCCATTGTTTCTATGTAAAATAGTGGAGTTAAGTATAGAGCTTGTGAAAGGACTTATACCATAATCTTCGAGAGCCTAGTCAAGTTGACTATAGCTCTAGGAGACATAGCCCAAGAGTTTCGGGTGAACTCCAAATTAAGATTGCTATCCATGTGTTTGTTATTGTTGCATTATTTCATTGTCATAGGTTTTATATATCATTTTAAGAAATCAATTTACAAAACATAAACAATTTTAAAATAAACATCAGCATACACCTATATTTTCAAGCACATTATCAATTCGGCATTGGTTAATCAATAAGACTTGGGAATATTTAAAGCTTTGGAAGTGGGAGAGGTTCTTGTAAGTAGACAAGAAGCCTAAGTGCCCCATTTTCAGATCAGGTCCAATGTCACATTCTCACAAATATTGTCTCAACATGAAAATCAATCATGGTCAACCATTGTCCAACGTCGCATTGTGACAAAGATTGTCTTAGTATGAAAATCAACCACGGCCAACCATGTTTTTTTAGGGTTTATAATATTTATCTTAGGGTTTATATACCTTGGGTTTATAATATTAATCCATTGAGTTTAATATTATTCCCTTGGGCTTATAATACCTTAGGATTTTTGAATTAATCCATTGGGTTTATTATTCCCTTTGATTTATAATATTAATCCCTTGAGTCGTTGAGTTTATTAATTTAAGGGTTCATATTTTTGGGGTATAATATTATTCATAATGTTTATAATATTAATCCCTTGGGTTTATAATATTAATCCATTGGGTTTAATATTATTCACTTGGGTTTATAATATTAGTCATTGGGTTTAACATTATTCTGTTGGGTTTATAATCACTTGAGTTTTTAGTATTAGTCACTTGGGTTTATTAATCCCTTGGGTTTATAATATAAATCCCTTAGTTTTATGAATATAATGGTTCATATTCCTAGGGAATAATATTATTCATAGGGTTTATGATATTAATTCTTATGTTTAATATAAATCCATTGGATTTGTAATGATGGTTAGTGATGGTCCAACATCAAATTGTGACAAAGATTTTCTCGATATGATAATCAACCATGGTCAATCCTGTTTTTTTAGGGTTTATATTCCTTGGGTTTATAATATTAATCTTTTGGGTTTAATATTATTCTGTTGGGTTTATAATACCTTAGGGTTTTAGAATTAATCCCTTAGGTTTATTATACCATTCGATTTATAATATCAATCCCTTAGGTTTACTAATTTAAGAGCTCATATTCGTGACGTATAATATTATCCATAATGTTTATAATATTAATACCTTGGGTTTATAATATTAATCCCTTGGGTTTAACATTATTCCCTTGGGTTTATAATCACTTGAGTTTCTAGCATTAATCCTTTGGGTTTATTAATCTAAGGGTTCATATTCCTAGGGTATAACATTATTCATAGGGTTTATAATATTAATCTTGAGGTTTAATATAAATCACTTGGATTTGTAATGATAGTCAATGATGGTCCAACATCAAATTGTGACAAATATTTTCTTAATTTGAAAATCAATCATGGCCCAACCTTGCATTGTGAAAGGAATTGTCTCGATAGGAAAATCAATCATGATCAACCATGATCTAATGTCGCATTATGACAAATATTGTCTCAATATGAAAATCAACCATGGTCAAACATGATCAACCATGTTTATTTTAGGGTTTATAATAAATTTTATCTTAGGGTTTATATACCTTGGGTTTATAATATTAATCGCTTGGGTTAAATATTATTCTCTTGGGTTTAATATTATCAATCATTGGGTTTATTAATCTAAGGGTTCATATTCCTAGGGTATAATATTATTCCTAGGGTTTATAATACTAATCCTAGGTTTTAATTTAAATCCTTGTATTTATAATCATGGTGAACAATGGTCCAATGTCACATTGCAAAAATTATTTTCTCAATATGAAAATAAACCATGGTAAACTATAGTCAATAATGGTCAATGATGGTCCAATGTCTCATTGTGACAAAGATTGTCTCAATATGAAAATAAACCATGGTGAACCTATTTGTTTTAGGGTTTATAGATCATATGGTTTATATACCTTGGGTTTATAATATTAATCACTTGGGTTTAATATTATTCCTTTGGGTTTATAATCCCTTGGCTTTATTATTCCCTTGGGTTTGTAATATCAATGCCTTGGGTTTATTAATCTAATGGTTCATATTCTCGGGGTATAATATTATTCATAGGGTTTATAATATTAATCCTTGAGTTTAATATAAATCCCTTCGGTTTATAATCATGGTCAACCGTGGTCCAATGTCTCAACGTAACAAATTTTCTCAATATTAAAATCAAGCATGGTCCAATGTCTCATTGTGACAAAGATTGTCTCGACATGCAAATCAATCATCGTCAACCATGGTTGACCATGGTCCAATGTCGCATTGTGACAAAGATTGTCACAACATGAAAATAAACCATGGTTGACCATGTTTTTTTAGGGTTTATAATATTTATCTTAGGGTTTATATATCTTGGGTTTATAATATTAATCAATTGGATTTAATATTATTCCCTTGGGTTTATAATACCACATGGTTTTAGAATTAATGCCTTTGGTTTATTATCCCTTCAATTTATAATATTAATTGTTTGGGTTTATTAATTTAAGGGTTCATATTCCAGATGTATAATATTATTCATAGTGTTTATAATATTAATCCTAGTGTTTAATATAGATTCCTAGGATTTATAATCATGGTGAACAATGGTCCAAGGCCACATTGTGACAAAGATTGTATCAATATGAAAATCAACCATGGTCAACTATTGTCAACCATCATCAACCATGGTCATTCATGGTCATCAATGGTCCAATGTCATACTATGAGAAACATTGTCTCAATATGAAATTCAACCATGGTGCAATGTCACATTGTGACAAATATTGTCTCAATATGAAAATCAACCACGGTCCACGTCACATTATGACAAAGATTGTATTAATATGAAAATCAACCATGGTCAACCATGGTCCAATGCCATATCGTGACGAAGATTGTCTCGATATGACAATCAATCCTTGTCAATCATGGTCAACCATGGTCCAATGTCCCATTGTGACAAAGTTTGTTTCAATATGAAAATGAACCAGGGTCAACCATGTTCATTTTATAGTTTATAATCATGTTCAACCATGGTTCAATGTCACAATGTGACAAAAAATTTCTTAGTATTAAAATCACTCATGGTCCAACGTCGCATTGTGACAAAGATATTTTTGACATGAAATCAATCACGGTCAACCATGGTTGACCATAGTCCAATGTCACATTATGAAAAAGACTGTCTCAATATGAATCAACCATGGTCAACCATGTTTTTTAGGGTTTATACTATTTATCTTAGGGCTTGTATATCTTGGGTTTATAATATTAATTTGTTAGGTTTAGTATTATTCCCTTGGGTTTCTAATACCTTGGGGTTGTAGAATTAACCCCTTGTCTTTATTATTCCCTTGGGTTTATTAATCTGAGGGTTCATATTCTTGGGGTATAATATTATACATAATTTTATAATATTAATCTTAGAGTTTAATATGAAAATCAACCATGGTCCCATGTCATGATAAAGATTATCTTAATATGATAATTGACCATGGTCAATCATGCTTCAATGCCACATTGTGACAAATATTTTTTTGATATGAAAATCAATCATGGTCAAGCACGGTCCAACATCACATTGTGACAACCATTTTTTCAATATGAAAATGAACCATGGTCAACCATGTTTATTTTAGGGTTTATAATATTAATCCTAGGGTTTAATGTAAATCCCTTGGTTTTTTTTATCATGCTCAACCATTGTCAACCACCGTTAACCATGGGGAATCAAGATGAACCATGGTTCAATGTCACATTGTGATAAAGATTGTCTCAATATGAAAATCAACCATGGTCAACCATTGTCCAATGTCACATTGTGACAAAGATTGTCTCAATATGAAAATCAACTATGGTATACCATTTTCAACCATGTTTATTTTAAGGTTTATCATATTTATTTTAGGTTTTATATATCTTCAGTTTATAATCATGGTGAGCCATGGTCAACCATTGTCCAATCTCGCATTGTATAAAGATTGTCTCAGTATAAAAATCAACCATTATCAACCATGTTTATTTTAGGGTTCGTAATACTTTTCTTGGGGTTTATATATCTTGGGCTTAAAATATTAATCCATTAGATTTATTATTATTCCCTTGGGTTTATAATATCAATCCCTTTGGGTTTATTATTTTAAAGGTTCATATTCCTAGGGTATAATATTATTCACGAAGTTTATAATATTGATCACATGGATTGATATTGATCCCAGGGTTTAATATAAATCCCTTGGGTTTATAATCATGGTCATTGATGACCAACCATAGTTCAATTGTACAATGTGACAAATATTGTCTCAATATGGAAATTGACCATGGGAAACCATGGGCAACCATAGTCAAACATCACATTCTCACAAATATTATCTCAATATGAAAATAAACCATGGTAAACCATGGTCAAGCGTGTTTATTTTAGGGTTTATAATATTTATCTTAGTGTTTATATACCTTGGGTTTAATATTATTCCCTTGGGATTATTATTCCCATGAGTTTATAATATAAACCACGTGGGTTTATTAATTTAAGGGTTCATACTCCTAGGGTATAATATTATTCATATGGTTTATAGTATTATTATAAAACTTATGAATGATATTATTATAAACCCTATAAACCCTAGGGTTTATAATAATATTATTGATTATTATTATTATTTTAATTAGTTATTATTATTTATTAGTCAATTAGTATTAATTAATTAAATATTAAATAATAATTAATATAAATTAATTACCCCATGGGGATTTGGATTGATGGTGAATGGGTGCACTATTAAGGCACTCCTTGCGATAGGTCACTAGTTCAACTCCTTCGTGAGTGCTTACCTACCAAAAAAAAATATTAATATAAATTATTTAATAATAATAATATTTTTATTGTAACATTTTTTCATTATTATTATTTCTATTGTTATATATTTATTGATGGTAGATGCAAATGAAGGGTTAAGCTATATCAACCATGTTAATATTTTTAATGTGGTTTTGCTAGTTACATAGTTTGGAATTTTTAATTAGAATTGGTGGAAAAAAATTTAATCAAATTTTACTCTTTATTATTTACAATTAATTTAAAGTGTAATTTAGTCCAATCTCTTTTATTCAAATTTAATCAAATCTCTACCAAATTTTAATCAAATTAAAAACCCGACACTACTGCGTTATTTTATTAGTAGATTGGGCATGTTAGACTGCGGTCATCACTTTCAGTTCCTATGGAGTATCAACTGTCACATTTCACGCACACCAATTGGGTTGTGTTGGCCATGAACAATACCTAGGAAATTGGGAATGAGTCTCCTTTTGACAACCGTAGAATTTAATGTCCACTTGGTCGTGAAATTTTGAAAATCTAATGAGCCTGACATATTCTACAATTTTTAAATATACACCTCTAAATCATATTCAGTTGACACTTTATGTTAGGGAAAAACAATATTAGCTTTTTTTGTTCCCTAAAGTATTCATTTTGTCCAAGTTTTCATCTCCTTTTAAAACAACAACTTTTTTTGTTGTTATAAAGAAAATATTTATTTTTGAACATTAAAAAGTGAAAATTCATTGTGTCAAGCATTTCTCCATCCATAAATGTGGTGATGTTGAAAGTGCTAATTAGAAGTTTTAGTGTTTATTTTGAAAGAATATTCATTTTTGAATTGAGCTTTATCATGATATGGTTGAAGGATGGTCATTCAAAGGAGAGAATTGCTTATTGGATCTCCTAGAGAAGAAATTGTAAAAAAAACTATTCCCATCTTCATATTTTTGTTTTAATTATCAATTTTGAGTCTTCATAACTTGAGTTTTATTTTTTATTTTTAAGGGTGGTTACACAGAAAGGTGTTCTCAAGGCAGCAAATTCTACATGACTATTTGTCCCACACCCTATGGAGTATCTAATATGCATATAACGATATCTATTTATAAATAATACTATTCGAATTATGCATACTAAGGGATGACCCTATGTAGAACCATCAAAGAAGCCCCATGGTATACCATGATGCAATGGAGGCATAATTGGGATCCTTGGTATTTCTACTTTGGATCCACCCTATATTATTAACATAACTTTGCAATCATTCCTGTAGTAATATCCACTAGTTTCACATGATCTGAACACACTTGAGTTCCTTTTCCAACAGATACCATAAACAAATATGCATGAAAAAGTCTCCAAGAAAGAAAGAGAGTCATTCTCCTTCCAAGCCTTTAAAAAATCATCCAAATCCATCTATGTCCATTGTAATTGAGCCCCAAGCTCCATTGAACATTTCCCAAAAACCTATGTTGTATATGAACAAGAAATAAACAAGTGAGAATGTAACATCATCCTATTTTACTCTTGGTTATTGCAATGATAATTGTGAATGCAACACCAATGTGGAAGAACCATCAATAGTTGGACCTCTGACTAAACATATGTCTATTATTATTTAAAATTAATTAATTAATTAACACAACTAATAAAGAGACAACCTTACAGATCCTTAGTCTGAGGGAAGATTTCTTGCTCACCTGTTTTTTCTAAAGTCACTTTAATTCTCGAAGCCACTTGTTTAACCTCCTGGCTTGAAAATCTATGACCCATACCTAATTGAACTAAATGTCAAAGTTGCTTTCATACTCGAAGATTCATTTGTCTAGACCTCACACCGTTTGGTGTGGGAGTCCCATCCGGTATGATGGCCCGCTTTCCATTGTCTTAAGGATTTGCCTCAACTCTTGCTTGTCAACATAGGAGAGTCATCTGCTTTGCCTTCGAGAAGTGAGGTTCACATGCCTGGTGAATTCTAGTGTACTCATGTCAATGGTTCTTTCACTATAAAGGGAGAGGGTGAGAGTGAGTCCCAAGTTGTTTGGGATGAAGTCCCAACTTGACTAGGAACACACAACACAACAGGATGTGCACAACTTCCGGAGGAGCAGTCCACATGGATGTGGCAGTCAAACACTCAAGGTAAGATAACATGTGCAACACTTAACAAATGAGTTCGAATGAGTGCAATGGTAACTGCATCAAGTTTTATGTGAAAGGTCTGTCTGATGTCTTGGGAGATAGCCACCATGGGCGAGACATCGTTAACAACATATAAAACACATTTCCATTAATAGGTTATGTATTACAACAAGTGAAATAGTTCAAGTGTTCAAAACAGGTTAAAGAAAAATGCATTACAAGTGTTCAAGATTAGTCTTACAATAGTTACAATACATGTGTGGAAACGTGTTGGCCTGTAAGCAGGCTTCTAAATTAAGTGAAATTTCCAAGACACATCATTACACCATACATCACTAACCTCGAGTGCGGGGTGTTGGAGCAACTACTTACTCCTCAAAGAAAATATTAGGGACTCCCTTGGCTATGTTGGACGAGTTGAGGTGAAAAGTTCTTTGCATGTACAAATGAGGGGGTATTTATAGCCAAGGTTGAAACTGACCCTTATGGCTATTCAACTACCCTCATGATTGTTTGACTTCCATGACTTTTCAACTTTACATGACTCTTTGTACACCAAGTGGGTCTCTTGGACTTCCACGTTACATTGCATTGATTTAACAACATGGCCCATAATGGAGATGTGGAAAACATGACTTGACATGAGAGTGCTGGTACATTCGTGTTGCTGCTAGAGTGCATGTCTAGCTGCAGTGTTGTAGGGTGATGGATGTCTTCATGGTGTATCACATCTTCCCCTCCGCATGACAAAGTGTATGGAGTCTTTGATGGTCGTTGGCTCACTTGATGTTGCTTTGGCACATTGCTCCTTTCTTGTAGGTTGGAAGGTTTGACAGGCTTATCTGTTTGTGAAAGGTGCATGTACATCTGTTCCTTCATCCATGAGCACATCTTTCATGTTTTCTCGTCCATCCATCCATGAAAACATCTTTGCATGATCATCCATTCACGAGCACATCTCTTTGCATGCATTGTATGTTCGTCCATTGGTGAACCTGTCCTTCTGCATGTACTCCCTGCGTTCATCCCATTCGTCATCATGCCATGTTTGTTGGTGTACTTGTACATACAGTCACTCATGATGAGACGACATCAAATCCAAAAGCCTTCTAGTCTACCATGACACATGATCATTTCAGATACAGGTGATCGGGAGAGGCAGCAAGGTTTTGCGGCGAGATGATTGCTCCGGGCACTGCTAATGAAAACTGCACAAGAGTCACTAGGTGATGAAGATCGGAAATCCAGGTTGACAGTGAATGTTGGTGAGGTCTGGCTCAACTAGAAGGAAAAACTACGCAAATTTTGGGAAGGACAGTCCAGGTTGTAGGAAGGCAAGGTAGACAGAATTTGCACATTTTCTAGAATGAGCAGGAAGCAGGGGCTAGAAGGCAAAGTTTGCACAATTTTCTTGAGGAACAAGTTAGGCTACATGAAGGATTAGTAGGCAGGAATTGCGTAGTTTTTTGGAGAAACTAGCTGGGAACTTAGCAGCCAAAAATTTGCAATCCCCTGAGGGAAATGATAGTTGGTCGCTAGTTCACTGACAGCAGAAACTACACAATTCCTAAGGGGAACCAGAAATCAACTACTGGGAGCTTGGCAGCAGGAACTACACAATTCCTGGAGGGAACTAGGAGTTTTCTACTAGGGGCTGCTGGTGAGGGAAACTGCAATGAGTCTGGGAGGCTGACCTGTCGATCATCTCTGCACAATTTTTGAGCCGAGAAGACTGTTGGACAACAGCAGGCCTACTCATGAAAACTATACAATTTCATGGATGAGTAGCTGGTCAACAGTCAGGAAGACTGATTGAGAAAACTGAGCAATTTCCTGAAGGATACGGGGATGGGCACTTGGTGTCTATCCGTCTTGTCTGCACAATTTCCTCAGTTAGAAGAGTAGGAAAAGTCAACAACCTTTGCACAATTTTTGAGGGGAGTCAGTCCTGGGGCAGCTTCGAGGTCCGACTCTTCGGGTGGCCAACATGAAAGTTGATTGGATTGCTTGCGATTAGTGTAGCTTGGAAGGACTTGCTTGGTGCTTCTGTGCTATTCCGAGTGAAAATCGATCAAGACAATAATGGGGTGATGGTCTAGCTATCAGAGGGTAATCCGATCATTAGAACTTCGGCAAAATGACTAAGTGCGTGAAGGATCGAAAGATGCATAGGTGATAATGCAAACACACACTCACATGACTTGACGACGGGACAAATCAAACCATCCAGACACACATGTTCAACATGACTAACTGACGGTGTGAGTGATGAGCACAACACTCGTGATTGATCATTGATCGACTGTGACGACACTTGTGCAATAATGAATGTGACTCCGTGTGTGAGTATGACAAATATTTTCATAGCGAACACAATAAGTAAACACGAAGCGAAGACTTTGAGTATAACCAGAAAAATGGTTGCAAGTATGACTTTCGCATCAACATGCAAGAATTGCTGATATGAACAAGCAAGGAAAATGCTAAGACTCACAAGAGCTCACAGAGTGAACTTGAGTGTGTGCAATCATGAAGTGAAACTCTCAAGGGAGGCTCTGAAATTGGGTGTAGGCCAAAATTTTGGAGGGTGGTTGTAGCCACTACAACAGAGTCAAAAAGGGATTTTACCCTTGTTTATGTAAACTTGAGTTGGTTTTTGAGATCTACCCATGGTCTGCAGACCATGGCATTGTATAAATAGGTGTTTCTTAGAGACTCTAAGGCAGATTTATGTCTTTGTCTAAGGGTATGAAGGAGGGTGTCTAGAGGTTTAACACAAAAAACTAGGTCTTATAAGGGGAAAAGGCTTTGCAACTGAGTGTACAGAGGCCTAGAGTAGTTTCCATCGCTGAGTGCGCGAACCCTGCAGCTGACTGCACAAGCAAGTTTTGAGTCTGTAAACTTATGTGATTGTTGCAGAAATTACTATGTTTGATCTCCTTACTTCTGTTATTTATGATTGCGATATATGTTGTGATGAATGATCTCTTTAAGAAGTAATGATGTATTGATGCACAACTTTAATGGACCCATCTTATTAATTGAATGAAATTAACGTTAACTAATTACACACAGATCATAATACCTTATGTTATGTTTATTGAATACTTAGGTAAATATGAATATATTATTATCTAAGGATCATCTATGGTGTGTGTAAGTAGATAAGCCACTTGTTTAAGGTCTGCAAAAGCTGGTCATAGACCTTCACGAAGGTCTAGAGGCCGTTCAAAGGGAATTGCAATATCAGGCCCTAAGGGCTTTTAGATATACAAGGAGGTGGATCTAGGGCATAGAATGACATTACATTGATCTTTGGGTGTGGAAACTTGGTTCCAGCACCCCCCCATAATGCTTTGGGTGAGACTTCAGGCCATGCTACACGAGTTGATGCCAAAAGGGCTAGTAGTGTAGGGTTTTTTTTGGCGCAACTAACTCTGATCCTGGATTGGTACCTACTAAGCCAACAAATGGTTCCATTGCCGAGATTGGGATCTGTATAAAGAGATGTGTGATGTCGCATCACTGGAATCTGACCAAAAAGGAATTGAGAAGTGGCTGGATAGGAAGATCCACGAATTCGTGGCGTAGGAGAACAAAAATCTGTGGCTAACAAAAGAGCAATGGTTGGACATATATTTTTACACAGAAATACATGAAATTTTCTTATGCACCTTCCCAATCGAACTATACAAGTGGATCACTAAGTTGGTAGACAGCCAAGGAAGGTGGAAGCTTGATGGTACAATAGTGTGGACCCCAGAGCTAGTGCAGAGGTTGAAGCTTCTGAAGATAAGATTGCATGCATTTTTTATCACTGGCTTGATCGGGGTATAAGAGGATTTGTTACAAAGTTCACGATTTACACCTCAGTCAGTTACAGTGAAGCAGAGCAATGCTTCTTCAAGGGACTATGAGGAAAGTATTTGAGATCCTTGCATACCTGGATTAAGATGATCTTGTGTGAAAAAAAAGTTATTGCATTGCCTTGATGTTTGGATCTACATGAAGTGGATGAAGCTTTAGAAATCAAGAAAATGCAGGTCCTGAATATAGCCCGTTGATTGGACCTCCTTCAAGTGAGGACGAGGGAATGACACAAGCCTCATCGGGAAGCATTGTCTAGTTGATAAGGTAGGGTTTTCCATGAATACATCATCGTTTTATGCCACCTTCACCTTCACCTCCACAACATACACCTTCTCCCACACTGCCACCACCACCACCATCGTTTAATATGTTGAATATAATGAAGTTGTCAGTTTTCAAGGGCTGAGGAAGTGAGGATGTAGATTATTTTTGGTTTGTTGAAAAGGCTATGTGGACATCACAATAGATTACAGATGATAATATAAATAAGGCGCAGTTGGTTACCACTCTACAAGATCATGTGCTGACATGGTAGATTAAGTACTGCACCGATAAACCGTTGGTGTCATTAGCAGACACTCAGGCCACTTTGAACAAAGAATTTGGTAAGCCTAAGTCTGACTCACAATCAGTAATTGGATTCAAGGAAATCATGATGAGAACCTGTGAAACACCTTGGAAGTTAGATCAAATATTGAAGTACGTGATCTACAAAGCTAATATGCAGCTCAAAGATAGTCAGCACCGCAAGTGGTTTATAGCCTCTCTCCTGCCCCACCTAAGGATTTTTTATCACAACAAAAGATAGGAACTCAGGAAAAAGCCCTGAAAATTGCAAGATTGCATGAAACACTTATTCAAGACGTGTCTTTGGGAGTCCAACAAATTCACTCACAATTGCAAAACCTCTATTTGGAATTGCAGAGCTTGAAAAAAGAAAAGGAGGCTAGGCCAGAGGTGCATGAGGAAGTCTCGTGCCTCAAGTGTAAAAGCCAAGGGCATGATAAAGACCACTTCCTTGTCATAGCAAATTACATTATAAGGGGATGACCGATGCCCCTGAGATAGGAAGCTTCAGTAGGCCCAAGTGCGGGACCCACGCTATGGTGTGTTATTTGTGAGGTGGTTGGAAACGCGTAACCGATAATTGTCATTTGTTGCAAATTTTTTTGAAAATACCACAACAATTGTTTTGTGATTTTTGTAGATCAGTGGGTCACGATTAGCGCCACTGCCATAGTTACAAATTAATGATGGAGAGGACATCTACGTATCGAATGAAAGAAGAAACTCAGCCTCTGAATCAGAGTGATGGGGGTGGGGGGCGTGTATAGGATATCATGGGTGTGGATGAGGCCGAGGAGGAGGAGGACCTAGAAGCGGTTGTGGACAGGTTGTTTTCTATAATTGCGGGACACCGGGACACTGCATTCAGGAGTGTCAAAATCAGACACGCTCGTCATGTCAATACTGCACTATGTTTGACCACATTATAGAAGAATTCCTTGTTTTGATAGCTAAGATGCAGGAGAAGAAGGCATAGCCTAAACACGCTACCCAGAACTTACAAATGATGAGAGTTGAGCCTCGCGAGGAGGATATGAATGTGAATATCATGCTGCAAAGCACAATCACGACAGGTGAAGATAAGGGAAAACAACCTGGAGAGGGTGGATGGGTTCATAAGGCCCTAGAAAAGGAGATTGTTTTTGATCGAGAGCACGTGAAGGAAAAGTTTATGGAAGAAAAGAAAAGCTTCACTAAGGCATCTACCTCAGGGAGTCAAGACAAACTGCTAGAAACCAGTGTGCCGACAGAGGTTGACCCCTCTGTTCTTACCACATTCTTGGAGACTTGTATGAAACTACTGCATGATAGCAAGGTTGTGAAAGGGATACAAGAGTTTATAAACAAGTGTGCTAGTAAGGAAAATTCTCCTAAGGGACATCGCCTAGTCCGAAATATTAGTAAACATAAGGCAAGAAAAGTGCGCGAAATGAGGCTCACCGCATAGATAGGAGACTATGAGATGGAACAAGTTATTTTAGATTTAGGATCTGATTCAAACATTTTTCCTAAATATTCATGGGAAAGAATGGGGAGACCTGCACTGCAATGGTCTCTAATTCAAGAAAACCAATTGAAGATTATCCCTATTAGATGACTACATGGACTCAATGTAGATATAGAAGGTGCGAGCACGGTGGCTGATTTTGAAGCCATAGAAAACATCAATGACAAGAATCCATACCCCACGCTGCTTGGAATTGACTGGGCCATCGATATAAATGGATTCATCAACTTGAAGAAGTGGATGATGTCGTTTGAAAGGAAATCACTCCATGTTGTAGTACTATTGGACCTTGCAGAAGCACTGCACTATACTGAACTGATCCACAACTACGAGGAAAGTGATGATGATTTGGATCAAATCTACAAAATAATGATGTGAGACCAAGACTAGACTAATCAAATGACAGATGGATGGATTGCATGGGACCGTGAAATTTCCTGCACCACAGATTCAAATGAAGAGTTGGAACACTGGTAGAACAGGTTGCATGAAGTATCTACACTATGCTGCAACATGATGACTAAATCGTTGTGCAGTGTGTTATGAGAGGTAAGAAATTTACCTTATTATGATGGACTAAGTGATGTAAATAAGTTTTTGTATGCTTTTGAAAGAGAAGTCTCTAAGGATCATCACTTTCAAGCGTTACATTTGGCGCTACACGCTACCCCCGCATGATAATGGGGTACGCATAAGGACAACTTTGATGAATTACACAATTACACGAGGATGATGAGGTTGCGATTTGGTCGTTCTAAGGTGCGATTAACTAAGAAATATGATGGGAGAAATGATCCACACGATCATTTGGCAAAGTGGATTAAACTTTATGGAATAGAGCCACAGCTGGAGTGGGTGCACTTATTCTAACACACTCTGGATATAATCCCTATGAATTGGTACCTGGAAATGGAGCTCCACCATGATACTGTAGAGTGGGATATCTGAAGGGAAAGATTTTTTATGACGTTACGTTTTTAGGATGGGTTCGAATGCATTGAAGAAGCCATGTAGGAGGTTAAAGTAGCAATATTCAGAATTACGTAGGATCCTTTGGAATTAGTTCAACCAAATTGGAGTACCCAGTTGCGCCATGCGTTGGAATGCTATAATGTGGCTGTTGAAGGGGAGGATGAGGATCTAAGAAATATCAACATTCCAAAGGCAAAAGGTCATCGCACAGTTGAAGGTCTGCAGATAGAAAATATAGACATCATCGCACTGTTGAAAACTAGGCAAGTAAACATTGGTATGGAAGAAAAGCCAAAATTTGCAAAGATTGGGGATTACTGGGATGATGCCACAGTGGATAAGGTTGTTGAATTTCTCCACGAATATCAGGATTTGTTTCCTACAAAATTTTTAGACCTGAAGGGCATCATAGGTGATTTGGGTGTGATGAAAATAACTTTGAAACCAGACGCGAAGCCTATTAAGTAGAGGCCATACTGGCTTAATCCAAAATACAAGGAAAAAGTCTACTTGGAGTTGGACAAGATGCTGGAGGTAGACATTATCGAACCAGTAGAGGAATTTGATTGGGTGAGCCCAGTGGTAGTCCAAGAGAAGAAACAGAAGGGAGAAATAAGGATTTGCATAGATCTAAGAAAGCTTAATGACACCTGCATCCATGATCCTTTTCTGACACCATTTACTAATGAGGTGTTGGACAATGTTGGCAAGAAGGAGGCCTACTCATTCACTGATGAGTTTTCTGGATACCATCAAATTAAGATTGCACTAGAAGACATGAGTAAAACAACCTTCACGACAGAATGGGATTGTTTCCAGTATACAGTGATGCCATTCGGACTCAAGAATGCACCAGTGATATTCTCTTTGTATTCATCGCGACATTCAACGAGTTCATTCAAAAATTCTTGGAGGTATATTTTGATGACTGGATAGTGTTTGGGTTAGTAAAGCACCATGTATCTAGTTTATGCTTAATGTTGGATGCATGCCAAAGATATCAGATCGTGCTAAACCTGAAGAAGTGTTTGTTTTGTGTCCCCTTTGGGATTTTGCTGGGTCATGTGGTATGCAAGAAAGGACTAATGGTGGACCCTACCAAGATCAGGTAATAGTCAATTTGGAGGCCTTAAGGAGTGTCAAACAGTTGCACGCAACATTGGGCCATATTAGATATTATTGAATGTTCATCAAGGGTTATGCTTAGATTACCGCACTTATGGAGAAACTATTGAAGAAGGATGCTACATTCTGTTGGGATGAAGAATGCCAATGCAGTTTGGATGTATTGAAAGGAAAGATGGTCATTGCGTTGATCTTGGTTTTCCTGTATTAGAAGAAGGAATTCCATGTCCATGTTGATGCCTCATGTACTACATTAGGAGCAATGTTAACATAGGCTGGTGAAGGAGAGATGGATCATCCTATAGCATTTGCGAGTATGAAATTGTCAACGGTTGAGAACAATTACTCAACGATGAAGCATGAAGGATTGGCTATGGTGTACACGCTCCAAAAGTTAAGGCACTATCTATTGGGCAGACATTTCAGGCTGTACATAGACCATTCTACCTTGAAATACCTGGTCAATAAGCCAGTGTTGGGGGAGAAAATATGCAGATGGATGTTGTTATTCCAAGAATACGACTTTGAGGTAGTTGTGAAGCCTGGAAGGTTGAATGTAGGACCTGGCCATTTGTCACACATTGAAATAGGGGAGGAGCCTACTAATTTAGAGGAAGGGTTTTCGGATGCATAGCTCTTCACATGGCGCAGAGTAGATATTATCCACTTCTTGACTACTGAAACGACTCCAGAAGGATACACCAGTCAGTAGAAGAAAGAGTTAGTAGTAGATGGGACATATTTCTCAGTAATTATAGGACATTTACATTAGATGTGTTTAGATCAGATACTCCAACGGTATGTGCCCAATTTTGAACAGAATAGCATCCTTTCAGAGGCCCATGGAGGGGCTATAGGAGGACATTATGCAAGAAAGGTAATGACGTAGAATATTTTGCACGCAGGCTTGTGGTGGCCTACGCTGCATAAATATTCTAAAGCATATTGTAGGGCATACAGCTCATGTCAAAGAATAGGCAGACCATCACAGAGGGATGAGATGCCATTAAATCCTTAGGTGTCATTGTAGCCATTCGAGAAATGGACAATTGACTTTATAGGACCAATTCAACCCCGAGGCAAGAAGAGAGGGGCACGCTATATCATCACCGTGACAGAATACCTAACTAAATGGGTGAAGGAAAACCCTATGAAGGATTGTACATGAGCCACAACAGATAAATTCTTGTTTGAGTATGTGTTAACCAAGTTTTGCTGCCCAAAAGTGTTGATCAGTGATCGCGGTACGCACTTCCTCAATGACATGATCAACGCGCTCACCGAAGAGTTCTAAGTGTATCATCAGAAGAGTACACCATATCACCCTCAGACTAATGGAACATTTGAAGCCTTTAATAAGATATTGGAGAATGCATTGACCAAGATTTCCAACACACAACAGAATGATTGGGACATGCACTTACCAACAGTAATTGGGCATACATGACTACTTAAAAAAAGCTAACAGGTTAAACACCTTTTCGGTTTGCCTATGGTGTGGAAGCTCTGATGCCTATGGAATATATTGTGTCTAGTATCTGCATAGAAGCTTTGACAAGAACGGTGGACCACGGAGCCTTGGAAGAATGGCTCACGTAGCTAATGGAGCTCGAAGAAGATAGGTCCTTGGCTGGATTCCATCAGCAAGTATATAAGGAACATGAAAAAGCATGGCACGATTGACACATAAAGCTACACACATTTAAGGTAAATGACTTGGTTTTATTATGTGATAGTGGGTTCACTAAGTTTCCAAGAAAGTTTCAAATGCACTAGCTAGGGCCATATGTTATCAAAGAACTTACAGATGGTGGTGCATTTCAACTTGCAAATCTAAATGGAGAACCTTTTCTGGGGAAGGTGAATGGAAGCCAATTAAAGCCATATGCAGGAGATCCTTCTCAATGAATATATGATGGCAGGATAGTCTTAGTGCTCCAAGTAGGTACAAGGGAGCGCGGGACTATAAACTACACATCCTGGTTTGAGGTACTACGTGACACAGGGGTTGCCTATAAAAATGGCGACATCACTGTATCAGAGGTTGCATGAAGGAAGCTCCGCTAAGGGAGGGGATACCATGTAGCATAGCCAGAAAGTGACCGTTATAGTTGTTGTTCATGATTTGATAGCTAGGATATGGTTAAGAGGAGAGGGCGATTGGAATTAAGGCAAAAATATTTGGAGATATACCACCAAATCAACATTAATGGATGAATTTTGGGAGGAACAATCAAATTTGAATTCAAAATTCCCAATAAATTACACGTGCCAGTCCAGAAGAGAACACTTCTCACCTTTAGAGTTTTTGAGTTATGTTGTCTGTCGCTTATGAATTGTGAGTTCAATGAACCCTAAGGCACAAGCCTCACATTCGATCATTTTCCTGAGTTAACCCAGAAATTCATTTGGAACACCATGTTAGGACCAAGTTCCGCTGAGACTGCAAGCACCAGAGGAATTGTCGCCTCCAAAGGAGCGGATCTAAAGTTTGTGATAATGGAGGCTCCGGCTCTTGTGCCTATGGCACCGAGGTCACCTAGGTCGAAGCCCACACCAGTGAAAGAGACCCAAAATCCAAAGAAAGACAAGTAGAAGGGGTCGATGCCAGTACACGAGTCATCTAGGAAGCATTTTTTTTCCCAAACACAGAAGAAGGATAAGCAACCTGAGAAGGTTGTAGATTTGGAGGTTGAACAGGGCACTAAAGATATAGATGTTAAGGGTGCGAATCCCATCACCAAGTTTTCGAAATATATCCCTCCACGTAAAGGGAAGGTAAAGGTCACCAAGGACCCAAACTTGGAGAAATTCATTGTTCACATGCCCTTGT
Organism: Pinus taeda; assembly: GCA_000404065.3. Classification (NCBI taxonomy): domain Eukaryota; kingdom Viridiplantae; phylum Streptophyta; class Pinopsida; order Pinales; family Pinaceae; genus Pinus; species Pinus taeda. Next base: position 31,297 of record APFE030678648.1, read on the forward strand.
TTCCAGAGAAGATAACCTTCAAAGGTTTGTGCTTGGTGCAGATCCCTCTGTTAAAGATGGAAGATTGGGACCTGGTTGACCATGAGAGGTTCCCCCATATCACGACAAAAAATTATATGAGGCACGTGTATTATAAAGACTTAAGTGTCATTGAGTTGGAGATAGTTGAATGGATACATGGAGTGGAGCAATCCAGGTTGTTGAACTTACTGTGGGTACCCCACTACCATCGCTCTAATAGTGACACTAGCTGTATATGGCAGCTACTTACTCTGGTGCACAATGGGTGCTTATGGCTTCGTGCGCCTATATCCATCATTGATATGCTCATCCATAGGATCACACATATTGCATGAAGGTTTGAACCTGGCTAAGGAGTTTGGCAGAAAGAAAAGCGAGAGAGACTTGGCAGAGAAGATGAAAAAGAAATTTGAGCTTATCAAGAAGTTGCACAACTATTCCATAACATCCATCAATGATCTTGCGGTAAATATTTCCACCCAAATACTGGCTGACAAGGTTATGAGGAAGTGTCGTGTGGATGAGGTTTCTGTGCTTGTGATCTCGTTAGCTACATAGTGCGTGGAGGGCATACAGTTTAACTGGTCACAATACTTATGTAGTGAGTTCCTTGTGAATTGCTGCAAGGCCTAACATGAGAGAAAGCACTTCAAATACGTGTGGTTGCTACTCTCCATTGTGCTAGTTTCTGGGAGATGTTGGAGGACAACCAATTTCCTCCAATGAAGGCTGGATTACCTGAGGCTGTGCAATTTTCATCCCTCTGGGCCACAAAGGACCCTGTGTGGGTCATAAAAATGAAGATTTTCTGGGTATTTATGGAGTTGATCTTCCGCATGGCCATCAACCCGCGCCCAAGGTTTTCCCCAACCTTGTATGAACAGTTATCCGAATATGCTACATTCAAGGCAGATTTCCACCACATCTACATTCAAGCGCAGAAGGACCCGCAACAAAAGTGGTTTGATATGTCGTATCTAGTTGCTGATGATTCCATATAGGAAGTGATCAACCGGTGGCCAGTAGATTGGCACACACCATTCGACTTGGCTGCAGGTACGATCAAAGGCATGAGGAGCTCAATGGAGAAGAAGCAAAAAGATGCAGCGAAATAGGCGGCATAAAATTTTGCCACACAACAAAAGGATGAGGCCGAAGAGAAATTCCAAATGCAAAAGGAGCACACTGCAAAGGAGTAGGTTGAATAAGAACAATGCGACTCTGAGCAAAGCGGTAAATCCCTTTCACTCGAAACTGAGGAGGAAGAGCAGTCAACGCAAGGCGGTGGCAGCGATCAGGGCAGAGCACCCCATTTCGGATAAGGAAGGGCATAGAACAACAATAAGAGGGTTCTTGGAAGAAGACAACGTTAGGTAAAATGTAGGTGGATCCCATCACGCTGACGGAGGGGGATCTCAACGAGATCGGGGAGAAATTGCATGACACTACAGCCGAATTGTTGCAACAATTTGAGAAACAATAGATGTAGTTGTTGGGAAATGTTCAGAAGGATTTGCACGAGTTGCAGATCCAAACTAGTAGAATATAGGTGGGTGTAAGACAAGTGAGCACTACACATATGAGCTTGACACCGGGGACAAGTCAGGCTGCAAAACTGGTAAGGATAGTGGAACTGAGGACAATTGCTCTACTAGAAGGGTCCCTGAGTGTAGAATCGGCTGATGAAAAGATCATGATAAGCACCCTAAAGAACATTGGCCTCAATTTTTTAGCACTCCCTAATGAGTTTCTTCATGTGCTATAGGCAGGAGTGACAACAGAACTAAGAGCTTGGGAGCAGTGCACTCTCAGTTTAATAAGCAAGTATTGGGTGAAAAATGAGCAAATGTTCACCAAGAAGCATATGCCCTGAAATAAAGGGATACAATCCAGGCACAGAGCACCCAACTGGCGGCCGCCATTGCAGAGGCGTGCAGAATAGTGCCAGAGTTGCACATACTCGAGGATGCACAACTAGAGGCCAAGATCCAGAAACTCGTTGCGGGCGACCACAATGCAAAGGTAGATGTGGAAAGAGTTCAATTTGAATTCAATATGAAAATCATGGAGCTGCAGCTCAAGTCAAAGCCTTCAAGTCCACCCAAGGTCAGGGAACAACGCAGAGCCACTATCAAGGAAGGGAAGGCTATTGTGGATATCACAGTCGTGGACTGCATAACTTTGTTTGAACAAGCAATGGAGTTGGTGACGACCTTGCAGGAAGACCCCAACCTGGAGATATTGATTACAAAGATCCACGAACTCCAAAAGCAGTATGATGAGGCTAGGGAGACGGCGCGCTCAATTTCTATAGCATGGTGCCTCGCTAAGTTATAGGAGGGGAAGCAACTCACACATGTGGAAGCAGTGTAGAAAAAAGAAATAGTGCTTAAGGTCAGGTTGGGTCCTTGGTTGGAAGAAGCCTACCAAGTCTCAACCAACATCCAGGAGAAACTGATGAACTTGCAGCTCACATAGCAGAAGATCAAGCTAGCCAGCGAAGGACCAGCCATGGAGTAGCTTGTCAAAAAAGTGAAGCAGTAGCTACACATAGTGCTGCTAAGGTAGCAGTTGTGCAGGTGGAGTTGGGGAATCTTTGCAGCAAGATCACTGCGTCAGCTGAGTGACTCGAGGGTGAGTCATGACCTTTGTGTTGGGGGCCCACTAGAATGGGGTCCCCTGGGTCAGTTTTGGGGTAAAAGCCTACGTTTTGATGTAAAAAGATGTAAAGTCTTCGCGAATTGTGGACGTGGAGCATGTAGTTTGTCAAGAGTCAAAAAGTGTTTTTACCCTTGTTTATGTAAACTTGAGTCAGTTTTTGTGATCTGCCAATGGTCCACAGACCATGGATTGTATAAATAGGTGTGTCTTAAAGAGTATAAGGTAGATCTATGTCCTTGTCTATGGGTACGATGGAAGGAGTCTAGAGAGCTAGCATAGAAAAGTAGGTCTTAGAAGGGGAAAGGCTCTGCAGCTAAGTGCATAGAGGCCTAGAGTAGTGTCCACAGTTGAGTGCACAAGGAAGTTTTGAGTTTATAAACTTATACTGAAGATCAATAAAGAAGATTGTTCTAGAATTCCTATGTTTGATCTCCTTCCTTCTATTATTTATGATTGCGATATATGTTGTGATGAATAGTTTTTTTATGAAATAATGATGTATTGATGCGTGACTTTACTGGATCTGTCTTATTAACTGAATGCAATTAATGTTAAGTAATTACGTGAAGATCATAATACCTTCTGTTATGTTTATCAAATACTTAGGTAAATATAAATAGATTCTTATCTAAGTATCATCTATGGTGCGCCTAAGTAGATAAGCCACATATTCAGGGTCTGCAAAAGCTGGTCATAGACCTTCACGAAGGTCTAGAGGCTGTTCGAAGGGAATTGCAGTATTGGGCCCTAAGGGCTTATAGATCTGCATGGAGGTAGATCTAGGGTGTAGAAGGACATCACATTGATCCCTGGGTGCGGAAACATGGTTCTAGCACCCCCTCCAATACTGCTTTGGGTGAGACTTCAACCCGCGTTACGTGGGTTGATGTTGAAAGGGCCAGTAGTGTAGGGTTTTTTTTGGTGCAACTAACTCTGAACCTGGGTTGAGACCCACTAATACAACATCCTTCATGCCTTAGCTGTTGCTCAAGACAACAAAAGCTCTTCTATTTGCCCAATTCTCTATCCAAAGTTACTTCTAGGACTCGATATGATTCAACTATTTATACTTTTTCTTCATACAATACCATGGTTTGCGGACCATGGGAGAATACAAAAGTCAACCAAAACAAGGGGCTAAGACCCCTTTGACTCCTATCTATCTACGCGCTCTGCATCCACAATTTGTGAAGACTTTACATTATTTACAAAATTATTTACAAAAATGACTAATTTAATTCAATTCTACCCCTGGGGACCTCAAACAATGTAAACTTTGAAATGGGAACAATAAACTCAAAATGGGAACTTTGGCCAAAAAAACCCCGTAAAAACATCAAAAATAGTGCTAAAAACGAAAATTGTTGATGCTGGAATAACACCTTTTTTTTCCTAGGGTAAATTTTCAACATCTTTTAAAAATGGCAGTGAAAACCAATTTTTTTGTGCAAAAATTGTACAAAAAACACCCTCAAAACGAAAAGTGTTGACGCTGGGATAACACTTTTTTTTTTCAAGGGTAAAATTTCCACATTTCGAAATAATGGCGTAAAATATTTTATCATGACCCCGAAAAACATTAAAATTTA